>JAXIVJ010013190.1:0-37972 GCA_036785665.1 Chirona hameri
TACGCTAAATAAAAGACGACGCAGCAGGTACTGGTACATTGGTACAACTGAGCTAACATCTAACATCATTCAGCCTTTTTTTAAACACTGAGAAGCTCGGTGAGCATCTGACGCGTATGGGCAGTTCATTCCACGCTCGAGTCGCGCGACTCAGGAAGGAACGCCGCGCAAACTCAGTCCGCACACGTGGAATCTGCAGTTGTCCATCACTGGATGCTCTAGTGCTACGACTGGAGACATCAGCGCGGTGTGTGATATGCCGGCGAATTAGGTCGGGAGCATAGCTGCTGTGCAGCAGTTTGAACATGATATGGAGGTCACGTTCACATATCAGCTCCTCCACTTTGAGCCATCTGAGTTTCCTGAGTGACGCAGTCACTCGATCGCGGCGACCCAAGTCCATCACAATACGGACACCGAAATTCATGCACTTCTGCAGACGCTTCTGTTGCGTGACCGTACAGCCTCCCCAAACCGACATGCAGTACCTTATATGGGGGAAAACCAGCGCCTCTACGAGCAATGACTTTGACAATGACAATGACTTTGTAAACAAATCGCCGACGCTAAATAGGTCGCCGTCGATGTGCATCGATGAGCTTCCGATTTAATTGCCAGTTTTGTGTTATTGTGTGTTAGTTTTTGGGGAAAAATTATTATTTGTCATGATAATATAAAGCATAGTATTATATACAGCCACAGACAAATTATACAATACTCCTAATGTTGAAAACAAATGAATTGATTTTCAAAATTGAGGGTCGCAACCACTAACCATGCCGCCATTGATGTGCATCGATGAGCTTCCGATTTTATTGCCACTTTTTCCAATCGCTGTTAGTTTTAGAAGATCGCCGGGCATATAATCACAACAAGCAGAACGCACAATATATTTTCCACTCCATTGCGTAAAAAAACAATACGAGAAAAACCCGCAGTTTGATGAGGACCAAAAGTACTTGCAAGTACCGGTCGTTAAAAGTGTGGAACGCTTATCAACTTTAACTTGAAATATCTTTCGGTAGGGAAGTTTTCATGCAAAATGTGATAAATTTACAATATATTTTGGTCTCGTCTGGCGATTTCAAGTGCTAACTCCATTTTTGTGGAAAAAGGTCATTATTTCCCTTTAAGCGAAACATTTAACCCTCGCCAGTGCAGGGGTTTGATGCAACCCCCCCCCCCCCCCCGCCCACCCCCCTTGGTTTTTCGGGAATAATTCGCGTAAATATCATCCGATTGCGATGAAACTTTCAGTATCCTACTTGTGAACAATTTGACACATATTCTGACAAATTTGTAAGCTGTAGGTCACATGGCCCGTGACCTTTGACCTGTTTTTCAAGGTCATGTTTGGCGCAATTGGCGTCCCGTAGTATTGCTCCTTGTAACTTGTGCAGTTTCTTAGTGTTTGTTGTTCAGTAGCATATGCACGGGTGTTTCCAGGTGACAGTTATGGTTTCCATTGAGATTGTGACCTCGATTGACCTTTTCAGAGGTCAGTCGAGGTCACTGACCTCCGATGACCTCATATTACTTTTTTGGCTTCTGGTAGTTTCTAGGATATTTTGTGACGCTGATTTCAAATATGGGATCCATTTTACATAATTATATCTTCCACTGGAGTCATGCGCCCCAACAGGTCAACCGAGGTCACTGACCTCAAATGACCTGACATGACCTGACATGACCTTTTTACAATTTGGCAGTTTCTATGACATTTTGTGACGCTGATTTAAATGTTGCACCCATTTAGCATAATGATATGCTCATTCGCAATTCTATCTCTATTAAATTCAATTTATACGCATTTACAATTTGGTTGAGTTTTGGGTCATTGACATGACCTCAGAGGTCACCTAATGACCTATGACCTTAACGTCGGGTATCAATGGCCTCTTCTCGTGACAAGCAACACGCTTGTGTTTGAATCGAATATCTAGCCCAATTAGGGGCGAAACGCTAAGGGGGGTTGTACCCCCCCCCCCCCCCCCCCCCCTCCTGCACGGTCACGCACTGATCGGACGTTGCACGGGCGAGGGTTAAAACATCAACCCTTTCTATGATATATTTGACTTTACGCATTTCAAAATTGTAAGTGAAAGAAAGCTCTTTGATCAATGTATGTGATTTGTCGCATGCATGATGAAATACTAATTCATTTTATTTTACTTTTAGTAGGCCATTACAAACACTTATGGACCATTTCCTCGTCACGACTAATTCCCACATCGTTGCTTTCTGGGAACCGATATTCTGATGTCATTGAGCATGGCCACGCCTTCTTTCGAATATGAGAATATTCGCAAACTATGTCATGTTAAAGGGAATGTTGCACCTTTTTAAAAGTTGTCAAATATACGCTGGTTTTGTCGAAAATATGAGTAAGTGCTGCTGAAAACGAAAAAGCGAAAAGATTTTCGACATTTCAATAACGGCCAAGGATAATGGCTATCTCAGTTCAAAACCGATACAAATTGGTGAAACATTCCCCTCGGCATCCGGTGCAGTTCCACCCCGCATTGTCCCCGGCGTCCGGTGCAGTTCCACCCCGCATTCCCCTCGGCATCCGGTGCAGTTCCACCCCGCATTGTCCCCGGCGTCCGGTGCAGTTCCACCCCGCATTCCCCTCGGCATCCGGTGCAGTTCCACCCCGCATTGTCCCCGGCGTCCGGTGCTGGCTGCTGGCTGATTGACCACGGCGTTAGACGGCGTATTGACCGCGGCGTTAGACGGCGTTGGACGGCGTGTTGACCGCGGCGTTAGATAGCGGAGGCGAGCCACTCGATCTGGGGCCGTGTGCCCCCATTGTGACGGTCAGATCCAGGCCGAGAAAGGGGGGTCAGGGTGCTGATGACCGCGGCGTTAGATAGGCTCGGAGGTGAGCCACTCGACCTGCAGCGCCGTGTGCCCCCATTGTGACGGTGAGATCCAGGCCGGGAGGGGGCAGGGTGCTGATGACGCAGCGCCACCTGTCCTCGGTGAACGGAGGAGGCGCGCAGGTGGAGACTCCAGACACCGGACGTCTCAGTCGCTCCAACCCAACTGGCGGCTGGGCTGCGCAATCGTTTTTTTTTCTCAAAGTTTAAAATGAAGTGGTAACACGACTATTTCTTATTCCATTTAAAGTTGAGCCATTCTACATTTCAGACAAAAATCGGTCGTTGCATTGCATCAGTTATTGCAAAACATCTACAGTGGAGCCTTCTCCGCAAGCCATGTCCTCCCCTCCCCTCCCCATAGCGCTTGCCCTGCCCTCCTGACTGGGCTGACCTCCCCCCCCCCCTCTCCTCCTCTGATAACCCCTTACCGTCACGTGCCCGGCTCTATAGATAGCCCGGTTCGGCGGCGTTTGGTCAAACAGGAGCGGCCGTCACCGGAGCGGCCGTCACCGGCGTAACGGAGGCGTGCGAGCCTGACCCCTCATACCGGGGCTGGGAGACAGGGGACGAAATCACGTCACCCCGTGTCCCCTTCGCCGGGGCCGGGGGTCTACCAAATGTTTTTTTTGTTAATGTTACCCTGGTCGAAATCAACGATCGCCGTCCAGCCCCGAGTATCGACCCCCATGGCGCGCCTGCGCCGACGGGGCGGGGCGGGGCGGGGCGGGGCGGAAGGGGACGGGGAGGGACGGTTGCGTCGGAGCGCCTCCGTCGGGGTCAGGTGGCTGGGGAGGGGAGGGGAGGGGAGGTCGCGCCGGCGCCCTGGGTCGCTCGGCTGGGCCGACTACCGACGATCACGGGCCGACGTCGGCCGGTCCACGTCAGAGGGCAGACAGTGTCCTGTGTGGGGTGCTGTGCCAGCTCAGTGTGCTCAGACGACACAGGAGTGACACCGCCGTCTGCCGCCGCAAACCGGCCTCAGCGCCGGCCCACAGGTCAGATTGCAGGGCAGGTCAGACGCAGACGGAGGTACGGCGGGCTGGGTGGTGCAGAGTGGGTATACTCAGGAGGTGATACATTGGTGATACGGGTCCAGTCATTGCCCAGTGCGTGGGAGGGGGACTAGCCTGGGCCTACGGGCTCGACCACGATTCGAGATCTTGGAGGGTTGTCAATGCACGCAATATGTGCATGTTCTTGTAGTATATGGCAAACAGGAAAGCAAGTCTTAAAATGTTTTATCCTCCATAAATGTCCGTTAATACGGTAACAATTTTATATTTGTTATTTTACTCATGACAGCCATCGCTTATTGAGCGTTTAGTTTGTAGCATTCTGTACATATTGCCGAACAACGCTGTGCTCAACTCAGAGTCGATGAGTTAGTGTTAACTCAAAGCTGACTCATTTCAAATGAAACAGAGTTAAGTCAATTTAAAGAATAAATCGAGTGGGACCAACGTTTTAGTCTGAGTCTGAGTTGATCGAAGTTTTGTTATCAGCTTCTTTGCACAACACGTTAGGCATTTATTAAAACATAACAATAAGTTAGTGATACCAAAAATCGATTTTAGCAACAATAACATTATTCAAGGAAGCCAGTGCATTCCATGGAATCAGTCTTATTTTAGCATTGTTTAAATATATGTGTTAATGGAGCCTGTTGCAGCCCGATTAATTGATGTAAGCAGATTTAACTGCATTCCATTGAACGGCATACTTATAAAGTCGGTGAATAAAAGGTCCCCTTGGATGTATGCTTCTTCTTTTTTGGTAACGTTTCGGCGTACAAATAACCCTAGCTAAACAACAGACCATTTGAATTGTGCATGTATCGCTGCCCGTCTAGCATTGCAGTGTCGGAGAGGGTGGCGATTCATGAGCGGTCACACATGGCTAGGCGCTGTACATATCACCTGCGATAGCCACCGACTGACCTGACCACTCGCTCCACATTTCAAGTGGCAGGGATAACCAATCTGACCAGACAAAGCAGCGCATCCCAACTCTCGAGCCTCCCAATCCCCCATGATAGTCCCGCAATCGGCGGCTCAAAACGCGCTGCAGCCTCTTGACTCTGGTCAGTCCGAGCCGCTCGGACGCCGGCAGAATCACACTCTCTGGGTAGCTGAACACGGGGTAGGGACAGTGAACTAAAAAAAACGTGCCGCTTACCGTGAGTATTCCTGCGCAGTGTAACTATCGTTTGCACGTAGGTGCACACATACGTCTTGAGATTATGATGGACTTTAATGATGAAGAATTTAGTCGTTCGAATAATTTATCTGGTAAACTATTTAAAATGTTCCTCAACAAAATATTCCTAAACAGTGTCAGCACTATAAATGTTTCCAAACATGTTAACGGGCGCAATATGTCTCGTTATTTTTTCAAACTCATTTTACGTAATAGGCATCGTATAGGTTTTCATACTGCATTCTTTTTGCAAGGGAGCCCGTTTAGTACAGATTTCAGGTCGGTTAGGGTGTACCAATGTGCGGCAGACGGCTGCTTTTCTATACATTATTGGCCGCACCTGTCCCATCATTCCGAAAGGCAGGATTTAGCCCGAGTGGAGCGCAGGTGTTTAACACAGCTGCAGTGCTGACGTGCCTTAGCCTTGCTCAGAAACTTCTTGTCATTGTCAGACAGGGCTGTTGTCTTAAGGTCACATGGTGTGATGCCATTATTGATTTAGTTCAGTATGTATGTACAGGTGCGCCCGCGAACCAATCGCTGGTTACGCCTGTTTAAGAAAGTAATGGAGTTAATACGGGGGGACGATTTGCCAAGTGGCCGTCAAAATCATAACTAAATTAAACCAGTAAAACGCCTTAATAGGCGGTAACCGAGCGGTATCTGTTGCTTCCCTGGGACAAACTACATACAAATTAAGTTGTATTTAATTGTGCATGATCTCCTTTCTCGAATCCGCCAAAAGGGAGTACGTCCTGAGCGCTGCATGCTTCATCGTATAAATTAATTACCGAGCGAGCGCGAAGCGCCCGTGAGGTTTCTCGTCAACTTACTAGACAAATGTACATTTGACCCGGCCCGACCCGCCCCGACCCGGCTTTTCAGAAGCTAATAACTTTGCAACCACTGCTCCGATTGACATCGGGTTTTCACCATTGGATAGGACCATGAAATCAATTTTGATTTTGTTATGGTGCGTTCTGATAGGGGTGTTACCACAGCTCGTGGTACCCGCAGACGTCAAAATGAACAAAAATCATTCTTGATCAAAAATGGCCTGATTTATCTAAGCATTCGTTTTGTATACGCTGAAGCATGCAGCGCTCAGGACGAACTCCCTGTTGGCGGATTCGAGAAAGGAGATCATGTTCAATTTAATAAAACTTAATTTGTATGTTGGCATGCGCGGAGGCCTGGTAATTTTTATGGGGGACTAAAAGGACTAAAAGGACTACGTGTTACTACCACGTGTGCTCCCGTACCGTTTCATATTTCAAACCTGTTCTAGCTTTACCAGTGCGCGCCCGCTCGGTCGTCTTCCAAAAAGGCGGTTTACTGGTGCTTATATAAATAAGCCATTTTTGATCAAGAATTATTTCTGTTCATTTCGACGTTTGAATGTACCACGCGCTGTGATACCACCCCTATCAGAACGCACCATACAAAAATCAAAATTGATTTGATGGTCCTATCAATCGGTGAAAACCCGATCTCAATCGGAGCAGTGGTTGCAAAGTTATTAGCTTCCGAAAAGCGTCTGTACGGCCGGTTCGGGCCGGTTCGGGCCGTGCTAAATGTAAATGTGTGTAGTAAGTTGACGAGAAACCTCACGGGCGCTTCGCGCCCGCTCGGTAACAATGCAGATCTGTCTGTTTTAAGTCGATCATGTTAACTCGCATAAAATAGCCGAAAATATGGGGTGCGATCGGCAACACGACGAATTCGCTCTCCGACGAATCCAACGAATTCGCTCTCCGACGAATCGAACGAATTCGCTCTCCGACGAATTCGCTGTCTCGTGCGTTCTGTAACAACAAAATTATCCGCCGGTTTTGCCACTGCTGCGCCATTTCCTGGTTTGTGTAGTTATAGGCCTTGGTTTGTGTAGTTATTTTACTTGTTTTCAGAAATCACGGTACTTTGAAATTTGTCAGTACTCAGCAACACTGCAGTCAATGCAGCAATACTGCAGATCACGTTATGGCACACTGCAAAAGAAATTAACCCTCCCGACGACTGGTTTGGAAATTCGCGCTCCGACAGAGCGATTTCGTCGGGCGAATTCACTCGTTTGCAGATTCGTCGTGTTGCCGAACACAAACTGAGCGAATATTCGGCGTCCGACGAATCACCCACGAATTCGTCGTGATTACGGCGAATTCGTCGTGTTGCCGATCGCACCCATGGTCACTAAACGGTCAAAGTTTTAATTATAGTGTAGTGGATTTTAACTTACAGATTCGTTGGTAACAAAGTCACATGCTTGACCAACGCCGGCCACTTAATCTGGCTGAAACCAACTGTCAATCGATAGCCACAGTCTTCCTATGCGCGATCTTTAATAAGCCAGTCGGTAAGTCTGCTGAGACTCATTTGCGCCATTTGAAGCACGTGTGTTGCCATAACCGCTGTATGCCCACCGTCCCCGCCTTCGCCCGTCTCCAGCGGCACCTTCTGACCCCCCCCCCCCCCAGACTGCCGCCATGCCTGCGATACACTCCACCGGCACCGTGTTGGTGACGGGCGGAGCCGGCTTCATCGGCTCCCACACCGTACTGGAGCTGCTCAACGAAAACCGGCACGTGGTGGTGGTGGACAACCTGGTGAACGCCACACAAGGTGAGCCTGGGGCGGGGGAGGGCGACTGCCTGCCGCCTGGTCTGGGATGGTGCGTCCGGCAATAAGTCCCAAGCTCGGATGACGACTGACAACATGCCAGCTTTCCCTGTGATGCGATTCCAAATGACTTTTACACATTCCGAATGATTTCAGGGAACATATCCTGGTATTTTCGGCGGTGGAATTTCGATATACAGCTTGCCTTACTATTACCAGATCATCTATGACATTGACAGCACAACTTAAATGTGGAAAATTTCGATAACGCTTCAATTTAAGTTAACGTTTCGCTCGTGGCTGATCGTCAGGATTGTCAGGCAAGTCCGCCAGTTTGGAGAAGGTGGAGAAACTGACTGGCAAGACGGTCAAGTTTCACTTGCTGGACATCCTGGACAAGCCGGCCCTTACCAAAGTCTTTAAACAGGTAAGAACCGCTCACACTGGCGGATCCCAAACTCTCTCCGTGGGGGGGGGGGCATCTTTTTGTGGCAAAAAGGTAGCCTCATTTTTTATCTCCTCGGATTTGGGCCGGTCACCTTATTTTGGTATTGGAGCTTAACAAATTAACACAAATATATTTTGTGGATTTGTTTCCCGATTTTTTTTCTTCATTTTTGGGGGTAAAAAAACAAAACAATTTGCAAATTCGAGACGGCCATTTTGAAGAGAATGTCATTTCCTTTCTTTTGACGTTTTTTATTCGCAATTTGCTTCAAAACTCTATTTTCTACGACTGTTCAAACATTTATCGTTTTCCACCAAAAATGGCATGACATGGCGTCATTAAAACGTCATTATCTCCCACAATACTTCATAAATTGCATTGGAATTTGGTGAACAGACGTAGAATTGATGCGGCATAAGGTACTGAAAGCTTGACGTTGATATCTATCATAGTTTTCAAGTTATTGAGAAAATCCGGGAGGGGGGCAGATTCTCCCCCCCCCCCCCCTCCAGCGGGTCGCGGGTTAAGTGTCACCGGGGCTGCTTGAATTGCATCAGGTGCACTGTTTTGTCTATCATTGAAACAAAGGGATATTATAGGGATACCAACTTCAAATTCCACTCGAGACTAAAAAAAACTTCGTTTTCATGAAGTTTTCTCCAAAGATCATTGTTTTTCACGTACAGTGCAGGGAACGCGCGAGGGGGCATACTTGTATTGAATGCCCCTCCCAGATTCCTGTGGGGGGACATTTGCCCCTGATGTCCCCCTGCATGGATCTGCCAGTGCCAGCAATTACCGCCAAGGAGAACCTCTGCCACACTTAATGAAATTTATTTTCCTATTTTCCAAATTTGTATAAGCAATTGTGAAAGTTGTGTCATGCCGCGAAGTGGCGCGAAATTTTCCGCTTTTTGACTGTGGATAGCTGGATTTTGACTGCTGCAAAGACAATTTTTACGATTTTACGATAAAATGGGAACGCGCGGGGGGGATAATTGTATTGAATGCCCCCCCCCCCAGATTCCTGCGGGGGAGGGGGGCAGTTGCCCCATGCCCCCCCCCCCCCCCCCCTGGATCCGCCAGTGACCGCTCACCACTGCAGAATCACACATGCACACACACGGACAGGTCATGGGAGAAATGGAATTGAGCACCGAAATATACGACTGTGGCTTCGGCAATGTCAAATTTTCTCATTGCACATGGACTGTTATTGAAATGCATGTTTCTTGTATATTGTGACCGGCGGATGTAACACGACCGCGCGGCGGCTCTGGGGTCGCCACTGCCGCGCGGCGCCGTGCTGGCTGCGCTTATGCGCCACCGCTGTTCAACAGCTGACTGCGCCTATGCACCTACTCGCCTCGGGCGAGGCGTGTGACCTCTGACCGGGCGTGGGGCTGGCGGGGGCTTGGTGGATAGTGCCTGGGCTGAGCGGGTGTGTTATGTGCTATCGGTGCAATACACCTCAGCAGCGGAAAGTAAGTGTAAATGTTGCGAGGCCGACAGTATCCCCAGCCCAGTTTTGCTAACCTGACTGGATTTTGCCGTCTGCTTCAGTACGACATAACCACCGTGATTCACTTCGCGGCGCTGAAGGCAGTGGGCGAGTCCGTGGAGAAGCCGCTCGCCTACTACCGAAACAACGTGATCGGCACCATCGCGCTGCTCGATGTAAGCTGGCATGCCACAAAATGCATGGAAGATGTCGGTTTAACATATTGTTCCGGTTCAACGCTATATACTCTACGTATTCCTTTTCGTTCTCGTAGGAAATGGCTAGAAGTGGACCAGCTTGTGATGTTGCCGTTACTGATTTGCCTTTATGAACTGCTTGCCTGCATTTGTTTTTGGTGATGTGGCGTACAGTGTGTGCTCTCTACCGAGACTATACAACGCCGGACTTAGGCAGGTAACGCAGCGATGCGGTGTGAGGTGACCTGACCTGACCTCGTCACGGCTGCAGTGCGCGATGACCGACACCTGACCTGACGACCTTTGCAGGAGTACGGCGCGGATTGACCCGACACCTGACCTGACCTGACACTGGCAGATAACACGCAGCAGTGCAGCGTGGGATGACCTGACCTGACCCCGGCATGAGCGTGGGATGACCTGACCTGACCTCGGCAGGAGCGTGGGCTGATCTGACCTGACCCCGGCATGAGCGTGGGATGACCTGACCTGACCTCGGCAGGAGCGTGGGCTGATCTGACTTGACCCCGACAGGAGCGTGGGATGACCTGACATGACCCCGGCAGGAGCGCGGGATGACCTGACTTGACCCCGACAGGAGCGCGGGATGACCTAACCTGACCCCGACAGGAGCGTGGGATGATCTGACCTGACCCCGGCAGGAGCGTGGGATGACCTCACCTAACCTCTCGGCAGGTGATGGAGGAGTGCGGCGTCAAGTCGCTGATATTCTCTTCATCAGCCACCGTGTACGGGGCGCCCCAGTTCCTCCCCGTGGACGAGTCGCACCCCACCGGCGTCGCCATCACCAACCCGTACGGACGCACAAAGTTCGTCATCGAGGAGATGCTCAAGGACGTCTGCGTCGCCGATAAGGTCAGTGTTGCATCGTGGTAGGTATGGTACGGATGTAAAGTGACTCAGCAGCGCCCCATGATGAAACGTTCGGCCCACCATCTGGCGGCGATAACTAGTACTAATAGTTCCTGAAGAGGTCACTGCTATCGAATATCTGATGCTAACAAGCGTTTGCCGATCGTGCATAGCTCAATTCGGTCATTATGGAAGTCAGTCTCACAGCGTTCTCTGCCTGACCCCATCCCACCCCTTTGCCCCCGCCCCAGGAGTTCAGCGCGGTGCTGTTGCGCTACTTTAACCCGGTGGGAGCGCACGCCTCGGGTGACATCGGGGAGGACCCGAACGGCCCGCCGAACAACCTGATGCCGTTCGTGTCGCAGGTGGCCGTGGGCCGGCGGCGGCGACTGCAGGTGTTCGGCGGAGACTACGACACCCCGGACGGCACCGGTATGGCGATGGTGCAGTGCTGGTGATGGTGCAGTACCGCTGCCGCTGTAACACTGCCGAGCACTGGTGCCAGTTGTGTCGGAGCTGGTGATCGGTGCTGGTTAGCACAACCGGAGAGTCGGGGTTGATGTTGATGTTGATTTATTTAACAAAAGCAAGAAACAAAGAATGATGTGAGGGAAAGGGGCGAAAGCACTTTCAGCGCTTATGACTAGGCACCATTCTCCGACTTGCGAACATACATGTACACACTCACACACAACCCCCGCAAACGCGACGACCGCCCCCCTCTCCGCCGACCTTATTATAGCAGCACTACCTCAGGCCGATGCACCAAGGGTGCGTCGCGGTTTACTGTTCAAAGCGTTTGGTATGCTTAATATATCTTTGCACAGCTGTATCCACAGCCAGACCAGCAACGTTATTCAGAGTATGACCGTGCAAAATTATAACTAATTTGTGATTGTTTTTTAACTGGCTGTAAACTGCAATTAAGTTTTGTAATGTTATTTCTAGCTCAACTCTGGTAAAGTTGTATTGAGGACAGAAGAAAAAATGCTGAACTGTTTCAGCAGTTTGTCCACAGCTGCAATTTGGACTGTTAGTTTGTGACGAATGTATCTGAAATAAATGAGCATTTAGGCTGGACATGCCAAGCCTGAGCCTGGTATGGAGTATATTATTAATTTTAGATCCATAACTGAAGTATATTGGGGGTTTGGTCAAATCATACATCTGAGCAACTGCTTGTTGGCAACAAAAAGGGTGGCAATTACATTGGTGCGTTCATTTGAAGTGATCCAGAACGAGACGGATATCATAAAGTGTCGTGTGTCTCGTGATATTGCCATGTAGTGTTGCATTTCACTACATTGAGCCTGTATAGTATAGACTACCAAAATGCAAAGGCTGACTCGACTTATCCTATCCCCTCGGTACACGGTGCTAACCCGTGACCTGACCTCTGCGCTGCAGGTGTGCGGGACTACCTGCACGTGGTGGACCTGGCCAAGGGCCATCTGGCAGCACTGCCAAAATCGGTGGAGCCGGGCTGCCATATCTACAACCTGGGCACCGGCGCTGGCTTCTCTGTACTGCAGGTCATCGAGGCCTTCAAGAAGGCCAGCGGCCGCGACATCCCCTACCATGTACGGCAGCCTGTGCTCCTTCACGAGCTGGTTCAATGCCAGTGTTATTTTGAGACACTTGTCAGTAGTTGTGGCAGTGTTTCGGGGTCCCGCAACTGCGGCAATCAGACTGCACCCATGCAGGCATATCGAATCTTTATAGTGATTCGATGACGATAATTGATGAGCCTCGCGACCATTTCACCACTCCCATCGACCACGTTTATCATGGTGAATAGACTCCTGTCTGACCCCCCCCCCCCCCCCCCCCCCCGCCGCTGTCGCAGGTGGTCGAGCGTCGCGCCGGGGACGTGGCGAGCCTCTTCGCGGAAACCTCGAAGGCGAGCCTCGAGCTGGGCTGGCGCGCCCAGCTCAACCTCGACGACATGTGCGTCTCGGCCTGGAAGTGGCAGAGCCGGAATAAGTACGGCTTCTCCGCACCACCGGCAGGGGACTCCGGGAACGCCTGATGAGGGCCACACTGCCCGGGGCGGGTCCAGCCCCCGGTGATAGACTGGCCTACTGCCTAGGCAGAGTTGTCGCTACGCTGCCCGCGCCGTCCAGCCCCATGTGATGGTGCTTACTGCCTAGGGAGAGTTGACACTGGCGTGGTTCTGGCATCCAGAATACCCGTGCGGCACTAGCGGATCTCTGCTTCAGCAGCGAAAAGTTGTTGACCGGGAGGGGGGGGGGGGTGGACTGTGGAGTCGGGTCTTCACTGCGAAAAATCGTTGAGGGGGGGGGGGGGGTAGTGGTGTCGGGTTCAGTCATTGATGGGGGGGATTTTTTTATCTTCCTAATTATATTACTTCTTACAGCCAATGCACGAACACGCGGGCGGGGGACAACATCCGTGCGGCGACGGTTGCCGTGCCAGTGCCGTGCGGCGGTGTTTGTGTAGATACATGTATTGTGTGGGTGATAGCATTCAATTGACAGGTATTGTAAATGGATTGTTGATAGTATTATTAGATAATTGTTGAGTTAATGTAAATAGATGCGGGTGGTTGTGTTGGACGTGATAGTTTGTTTGTTTGATGTTGTTTATCAGTCGTCGTTGAGCAGCCATGTTGTGATGGGCATTTTATACGATAATACACGGACGTCGTCCAACTACTGTTTTCGTGAAATCATATTGAGACCATGCATATTTGGATTGGGTCTTTGTGCCAGGCGCAGTGGCTTGGCGGGGTTGTGCGTCATAACTGTCTGGAGAGTCTAAGCGCGCACCCAGCTATCAGCTACGTGTGGTCAGTGTCCTCCAACGCTTAGAACGAATGGAAACTAAGGACAGGTAATTTAAGTGTATATTTTAAAATGATTACAAAACGATTACACGACACACAGCCACCAAATCACCCTGCGCTTCACAAAACAACTGATTTACAATCTCGCCTCGGATGAGCTGTAAATTAGTGGTATGACTGGCATACCTAACATCACAATACTGTAAATCTTATCAATCTTTGGCTTGTTCAAGCTTTTTGGCCGACATGTTTTAAACCGTTCGACAGTTAGCAACAACAAATACTCCAACAAAGAACTCATACAGGCCCATCAAATTCGCCCCACTCTCGCTCTCGCCTGACCCAGCCCATATAAAGTCACTACCACCAACCATTTCCGATTGACAACTTCCGATTGTCGGCAGTCATTACCGGCATAGCGGATAGATCGGCGCGTAGTCCGCCCCGTCCTGTCTCCACCCTTAGTCGGTGTTGTGGTTAGGCGGCCGTCGTAGCTGCCTGTTGATGTCACTGCACTCCAATACAGCCGTGCTCCCAACTCTCAGCACGGCACAGATGGCAGTGGTACGTCGGTCACAGAGCAGCGTCGCCGCATCACCACCACCCCATGCGGTGAGACGCGAGGGGCGCCTCAGACACCACTCAGCGGGCCGGCACGCCACATGGGGCGCCTCAAATACCAGTCGTCCGGCGGGACGCCACGTGGGGCGCTTCAGACACCACAGTCGTCCGGCGGCACGCCACGTGGGGCGCCTCAGACACCAGAGTCGTCCGGCGGGACGCCACGTGAGGCGCCTCAGACACCACTCAGCGGGCCGGCACGCCACGTGGGGCGCCTCAAACACCACAGTCGTCCGGCGGGACGCCACGTGGGGCGCCTCAGACACCACAGTCGTCCGGCGGCCCGCCACGTGGGGCGCCTCAGACACCAGTCGTCCGGCGGCACGCCGCGTGGGGCGCCTCGGACACCACTCAGCGGGCCGGCACGCCACGTGGGGCGCCTCAGACACCACAGTCGTCCGCCGGCACGCCACGTGAGGCGCCTCACGACACCACGCGGCGGCCCGGGAGCCCGCTGAAGGCACGCGTCTCGGCGTGCCACACCTGCAGCGCCATCTGTGAGCAGTATCTCGCGGACGTCCACGGCGACTGACACCAATGACGAGACGTCGGAGGTCTGGCAGGCACCTGCGCGATGAGTAGACAGAGCCTCGGATCCGGTACTTACTCAGTATCGGCGTATGTCCGCGAGGTCGCTCCCAGGACCACGCACCCTCCGTCACTCAGAGGTCGCCTCAGTCCCCCCCCCCCCCCCCGCGGCACCGGTGTGCGCAGCAGGCCCCGCCGGCGCAGGAGTGAGGCGACCTCGGTCACTCAGAGGTGGCCTTAATCCCCCCGCGGCGCCGGTGTCCGCAGCAGACCCCGCCGGTGCAGGAGTGAGGCGACCTCGGTCACTCAGAGGTGGCCTCAGTCCCCCCGCGGCGCCGGTGTGCGCAGCAGGCCCCGCCGGCGCAGGAGTGAGGCGACCTCGGTCACTCAGAGGTGGCCTCAGTCCCCCCGCGGCACCGGTGTGCGCAGCAGGCCCCGCCGGCGCAGGAGTGAGGCGACCTCGGTCACTCAGAGGTGGCCTCAGTCCCCCCGCGGCGCCGGTGTGCGCAGCAGGCCCCGCCGGCGCAGGAGTGAGGCGACCTCGGTCACTCAGAGATCGCCTCAGTCCCCCCGCGGCGCCGGTGTCCACAGCAGGCCCCGCCGGCGCAGGAGTGAGGCGACCTCCGTCACTCAGAGGTCGACTCAGTCCCCCCGCGGCGCCGGTGTGCGCAGCAGGCCCCGCCGGCGCAGGTAGCGCACGATGAACGGCGTGCAGCCCAGCGTGGCGGCGATCCGAGCCGGAGCGAACACCTTGTGCACGGCGTACGCCAGCACGAAGGTACTGCCGCCGGTGACGATCTTACTCTGTGCCACACTGTCGCCGAGGCCGACCCAGCGCAGCATGGCCACCACGTCCAGACCGCTGTCGAGAACAGCAGCAACGGACCAGTTAGCTGGGGCTGGTCAGCATCAAACCCCAAACCCACACACGCAGTCAGTACTCAGTAGCACTGCACTGCTGCCGAGAGCGGGAACAAAACACAGTGTCAACTGGGGCGGACACCGAACGGAAAACCGATACACACAAACAGCATAACCAGAACCAGGGTTGGACTTTTTGCCGGCAAAAAGGGGTGTTTGCCACTTGCCGGTTTAAACCGGTTTTACCGGCAAAAAGTGGCAAAAAGTGGCAAAAAGTGGCAAAAAGTGGCAAAAACTCAAACTGCCTCCTTTTTCATAAAATTGTTTGTAAAAGAAATAAATATTCCTATATCATTGAACCATTTTAAATGCTGTGCCAATTGCAATGCAATTGTGAACCTGCAATTATTGCATTAACCAGATTTGCTTGTTTATTTGTTTATTTATTGACAATGAGCAACAGGCATTCACCCAATTACAGCTCAAGTCAAGTAATTAAAACACGCGACGACACGACAGCAGCAGACACACGCACACAGTTGAAAACAGACCGAGGCAAATATGATAACGAAAATGTGATACTAAAATAGAACAAAAGTTCATGAAACAGTAAATATGAATACGTTAAAAATAAACATAGGTGAACAATAGTTCACAGGCATGCTTTGAGGCTACGCAGACCTAAGAAAACGCTTGTAAAAGAACACATAAGATCGGTAAATGAGAAAACTCCAGCAGTAAAATAAGAGTAATAAAACTCGCATGCTCACATCACACACGCCCACACACAATCCCAACTCATCGCCACCAGTGTTGTGCAGCCTACACCGCCATACTCTTGACATATGATTTCACCTGCATTCTAAAAGCTCCTAAGGTATCATTGAAAAGGTCGGATGCAGGACAGGCAGACAGGAATAGGTTGGTGTTGCGAGGCGCCTGCGCAAAGACGGCACGTTTAACAGTTTCCACTCTAGCGAATGGGACGCGCAGGATTGTGTGCGATGCTGCGCGGGTATGCCGTGTTGATATTTGCAAGGAAAAGCTTTGAAGAAGCAAAGAAGACTCGATCCGTCCTGAGAAGGTTCTATGTACAAATAGTATGTCATACTGCACTCTTCTCTGAGCAAGCGAGGCGATATTAAAAGACTGTAAAAGATCTGAATATGAATATGAGGGTGAGTGTGAATGGTGAAGGATATGGACATGTGACTCGAGCCAGATAAGAAACTTGTGTTGGACGCGGTCCAACCGATCGAGCTGTGTTGCTGCTGCACCTCCCCATATCACACATCCGTACTCGAGTATGGAGCGCACGTTACCGAAATATGCTGCCAATATTGGCTCCCGTTTCAAGGCGCCGCGAGCACAACCAGTCTGAAGGGATCTCATCATCACACCCAGTGCTCTGTTTGCCTTGGTAACCGTGAAGTTGATGTGGTCTCTAAATGTGAGCTTAGCGTCTAGCCATACTCCAAGGTCACGGATTGAAGATACGTGTTCCAAGGGTGTTTCATTGATTTTGTAAGTCACTGAAATGGGAGATCGTTTCAAAGTCATAGTGAATGACTTACATTTTGTCGGATTGAGATTAAGTTTCCAGTCAGCAGACCACTGGCAAAGACTGTCCAGATCTCTTTGCAGCAAAAGTGAGTCGTTCGGGGTTGAAATTTTGTGATACAATTTGACATCATCGGCAAATAGCAAACAATTGGTCGTAATTTTGTCAGGCAAGTCGTTAACGTACAAAGCGAAAAGTAATGGCGATAGAATGCTTCCTTCAGGTGTTCCAGAGACCACGTTTGTCCAGTCGGAGCACCTTCCATTTACAACGACTCGTTGTTTGCGGTTTTCTAGATAGGTCGAGAGCCATTTTAGCACGGTGCCCGATATGTGATATGAGTGGTGCAGCTTGTGAAGTAGCAATGTATGGTTTACGCTTTGAAAGGCCGCTGAGTAGTCCGTGTATATTACATCTGTTTGGCCGCTGTGTGATATGGACTCCCAAGCTGTTTTTAGAAGACAGGCTAAATTTGTTTCACATGAGCGGTGCGGAAGGAAGCCGTGTTGTGAATATGTCCAGACAGGTTTAACGTGATTTAGAAGATTGCTGTATACTACTCTTTCCAGGATTTTCCCTAGTAGTGGCAGGAGGGACACTGCTCGATAGTTCGAAGGTGACTTTTTTGACCCTTTCTTAAAAATGGGCACTATGTTGGCTTCGGTCCATCTACTAGGGAAAATACCCTGCTGCACTGACAACTTGAAAAGGATTGACAAGGGGGTCACCAGCTGATCAGAGCACTCCTTGATTATTCGTGCACTGATGTTATCGGGACCACACGCCTTATGGACTTTTAGGTCTTCCAGGGCTGATCTAATTGCGGCTCTCGGGACAGTGAGTTGGTCAAGGATGGGGAGGTGGTAAGTGGGAGCATCGGGTACACTTTCAACATCGGGACACGAAAACTTGGCTGCAAATGCCCTATTCAACAAATTGGCACGCTCAATATCGCCACTAACTTCACGATCACCGTCTAAGAGAACAGAAAGCTGTCGCTTTGAGCCCCTAATGCACTTCAAAAATGACCAGAAGCGTTTTGGGTTGCTCTTGAAATCACCAATCATGCCCTTAATGTACTCGCAGTATTTAGCACATGACAAAAACTTGAAACGCTTCCTTTTTTCCTCGAAATCACTGACTGTGTCAGGAGTTCTGTTACGCTTCGTCCTATTGAACGCGGCTTCTTTCTGTTTCAGCGCTCGCCTTACACTAGCATCATACCACGGGGGGAATTGCCGCCGAAGTGTCACTGATGGGACATGATCACGAATGGCTGCTTCAAACATAGCATAGAACATGTCTAGTGCCTCCTCCACTGGGGTGTTATCAATTATTTCCCATGGGACACGTTCGAGAGTTCCCCTTAACCCGTCAAAGTCTGCCCTCTTATAGTTCAGTGCAGTTGTACGCGCTACCAGCGGCGGTCCGGTGTTTGTTTCGACATGACACCGGGAAATGACCTCCTTGTGATCCGACGTAAATATACCGGTCCGCACTACAGTTTCAACACGCACACCCCTTGAGAACACAAGGTCTAAGAAATTCACACCCCTGGTGGGCTCACACACATGCTGTTTGAGACCTGATATATCGCATCCCTCCAGAAATTGTACAACACGCTGATGCGCTCGATCGTATACGGGCACTGTTTCGGAAGCATTAATATGAAGTCGCCATTTGACATCTGGCACATTAAAATCCCCCACAACTATTAATGGCCGCCCGGGGTACCTCGTGACGAGTCTCTGGATCAGCTGCATGGTATTGTTCAGCACCGTGTTGTCACCCGGCGGACAGTACACAGTGACCAACATGGAGACCGGAACGGTCCGCAGCTCCAACACGAGCGCCTCCGTGTCGACCCGCTCCAGATCCTTGCGTCGCTCTGGATGGAGGGCCGACCTGACGGCGCACGCCACGCCGCCGGCATGAGTCGGTCGGTCACGCCGGTACCAGGCGTGACGGGGGAGTGCTGATTCCAGCTCTGTTGAGTTGACTGTGTCGTCCAGCCACGTTTCGATCCAGGCGACGATGTCGAACTTCTCCAGTTCAGGCGAGCAGGCGCGCATGACACCCAGTTTGTTTCGGATGCTGCGCACATTCTGGGATAAGATGAGCAGCCCGTCGCCATCTTGTCGCTGGCGCCTTCTGGGTCCGTCTTTCCCCACTGCTGTGTCGCCCGGCCCGGGGTTCAGCTCAACATCGCCGGAACGAACCAGGCGGGTGATGTTCCATGTCGACTCGCTGTTTGTGGAATGAGGAACACGGGATCGGACAAATCTTGGGGCTCTGCCAGGTGCTCCAGTGTTGGTTCCCACTACCGGCATCGAGTATCATCGAAATTGTGCTGCTGCTTAGCCCAGCAGCACAATTTATTTTCACTGGCTTATATATGACTAGGAGTGCTGCTTGACCTGAACTGAGATAGCTGGGACAAATATATATATGTAGAACTGTGGAGGGTCACGATGGACAGTATGGAAAGACAATTTGTTTTCCTTTTCCTTTGTTTACAATGAAACTATACAGTTAATAATAGACTTTGAGTTTCCTTTTGGAGAGTGACACTTCTAGTATCTGTACATTGAGCACCTCGTCGGCATTTGGCAGCGCTGACGCCTTAGGTCCAAGTGACCACTGACCATGCTGGTTGAGCAAGCGATTTGTCGTTCATTGGTGCCTAATTACATTTGTAGGGTAGGGAGGTTCTGTGGGAAACTTTGTTTTGTAAAAATTGCATAACCCTAGGATATTCAAGGTCAAATGAGGTGAAATGAGGTTAAACATGCTAAATTGTGTTGTTATGCTCTGCTTGGCTTGGCATTGTTATGGAACGCAGTGATGGCCTGTATACACCCCCAACATGGGCTGATATGATTTGTTGGAAAGTCTAATGAGACAATAGGGATGATAGAAGTTGCATTTTACCTCAGGTCACTTGCATAGCAACATTTCATTGCAGTGATTTTGGAGACTTTTTTAACTTTGATGTATAACTCAGAAGGTTTTCAACCGATTTGTATTTGTGTTACTTTAGACGACATGCCGTTCATTTTGTAGGCAGGTACACCAAAAATGATGCACATCGACCGGTAAAATCAGGAGATATTCACACACACAACAACAACAAAAAACAGGAGGGGTTGGCGGATTTCGCCCGCCATATTGTGAAAAATACTTTCATTCTTAATGAAACTTGGAAAGAAAAAAACAAAGCCTACTTAAATAGGTTGAGCTATGCACTATAATTTTTTTATTGATCTGATACAAAATAATTATCAGATTTGGTTCATTTGAGTTTTTACCATTTTTGCCATTGTTTGCCACTAGGGGTTTTGCCACCCGGTTTTAACCGGTAAAAGCCAGTGGCAAAAACAAAACACTTTTTGCCACCCACTGTCAACCCTGACCAGAACCGATACAGAACTCATTCTTTACATAGCTAATCTTATGTTTCTTTTGGGTGGAAGGGAGCATAAAATAGTGTAATTTGTAAATGAGTTTAAAATCGCCTCATCTCACCTAGTCCACCAGAACCAGCTAACACTAACAAGTAGGAAATATAAATTCCCACCTTTTGACGGCCAGGTAGAAGAACGCGAGCGAGGCGAGTGAGATCGAGACGTGGAACACGATCACGGTGGCGCCGTAGTCGCGGACGGCCAGCCGCAGCCGCTGCCGCTGTGTCAGCTGCGCCGGCCGCTCCTCCTCCTCCTCAGCGGGGCGGGGCAGGGAGCTGTGCAGGCCGCGGGCCCACACCGGCACCGCGGTGACGGCAGGGGACGGGGCGCAGACTGGCAGGGCGCTGTGCAGGCCGCGAGCCCACACCGGCACCGACACCGGCACCGCGGTGACGGCCGGGGACAGGGCGCAGACCGACAACAGAGGGAGGGACGCGGACGGGGGGATGCCGTACGATGGCCGGGGCAGACATGGGCTGGATAGTGAGGAGGTGCTCGTTGCGGGTGTCCGGACTGCCACCGAGACACACAGCGGACGCACAAACAGAGTCAGGTGCCACTCAGTGCCTGAAATGAAATGGAAATTACATCACTGGCCTGGGGTTTGTCACACATGCACAAAAATGGGTCTCTTATTACTCTGTGAAAAATTATAGTTCTTGCATAATGAACTAGCATGAGCATGAAGAGGACACAAGGACACATCATCTGACGTACAGGGCCAGTTATGGTAAATATTTATCTTCCTGTCTATGATAAATACCTTGAATTACCAGTTGCTTTGCAGACCTTCCAGACAGCAACAAATGTCTGCATTGCCAAAGGTTGCTCATTTTTGTGAATTAATGAGCCCTTGTCTTGTATGCAGCTGATATGAAAGACCTGGGGAAGAAAAATACATGATATTAAAAATGCAAGTCACTGGTAGGAAGTATGCAATTTTTCAACAAACAACAACCTGAAAATGTGTGCAAACATGGAACTAAACAAGTAAGAGTAGGTATGCCATATAAAACCAGAACAAATTCAAACACATTTGTCCCCCATTGGTAATGTAGATGAAATGCAGGGCACAAAGATTATTGAACCGGTTTTTGTTTTCTCATGCATTAAGAGCTGATTGTTGACATAGGCCCTATTGTTATTTCAGGAAAGTTGCTTAGAGCTAAATAATTTAATTTAATTTTACCACCTAGGGCCTAGCCTAGCTACCAGACTGACTTACAGGGATCATTGTGATGTCTTTTAGGATATGGATAAAGCAGCAATCCCTATTTTAGCACTGATGAAGAACACCATGTGAGAACAAAATAATAAAATGTTGTGTTCAGTGAATGAGTGCTAATTTTACTACATTAGCATGGGTGCTTAGTCTGTTTCAGAAAGGTCAAGATATGATGATGCAAAATGTAGGTTGAAATACTTCAAAGGTACACATGTTGACTCCTCTGGGCACTGGTGGAGTTTCCTATTCACATGGTGTGGCCACTGCCCCACCAACTGTGTTATGCCTCACCATCTTTGTCCGATTTGAAGGTTTCTTGGCATTAATATGACAATTTTTCACCTCAATAATGGAAAACATCCGGCCAATATGGCATTTTTCCCCACAAACTTTTTCTGGAAAGCTCCACCCAGCAGCCTCTGGGGTAATTTAGTGCTCCAGTCCCAACATATTCAACATATTTTAAGCCCAATTCATACATCAATGCATCAGCAGGGCATGGATTTTGTGAAAATTCCCATCCAAATTCAAGAAACTATATTATATTTCTAGGCATTTAAAACATGTTACAGATGTTATATTCTCCTAACTATCCCATAAGCAGGAAGCACACACTGTGCTAACATTAGCAATAGTTTAAGCTGTAATTAGCTGTAATGATTAACTTAAGCTGTAAGAAAAACGTCACACCCTGTGCATATTTCATGCTTGCAACCCCAAAATATTGTGGGATTCAGCAGATGAATTTCTGGTTGTTGAATTTCATTTCAGATTTTTATATTGATTTTGTCCTCATTTCCCCTAAATTTACAGGCAGGTACCGTTTAAGCTTGAGCTTTAAACCAGCCTCATGTATCTCAATCTCAATCTGAGCACAAGCAGGCATCTCATGTCTTGCGTAGGATACATGATCAAGGTTAAGGTAGTGGGGCCAGATTGCCTGATTAGTTCAATAGCTGTTACAGCTGGAGGTAAAACATGAAAACTGAACAAAGCACAAAAGGCAGTCCCAACCCACTTCCCAGCTCCCTTATACCACAATCACCACTCCGCATCTTCGCGGCCTTGAACCTTGTAACACGCAAGGTAACACGTAACACTTTGGCGACATTCCTCTCATATATTCGAAACGCATTGTGAGTTCCAATGACGTCACAATAAAGGAGGATCACTATTGGCCTGTAATAAACTACAATGAACATGTATCTGCTTGCTACTAACAAGCCACACTTGTGCAATAGAGGAGACCTGCGTGAACAATTTGAAGGTGAGTGTGATTCAAAGATATGTATTCGTGTAATTTTTTTAATGTGTGAATATTGAAACCAAACGAGGCAGAAAACTCAATATTAATATGACAATTTGTATCAGCAAGAAATACAATTGGAAACGTATTTTGATGACGTCAGATTGTTCTCAGCAAGTATCTAGTTATGGTCATCAACAATCTTTTTCATTACCTTGAAGGTAACAGTCAGGGCCGTATAATAGTAACCAAGGCCGTACACGAGAGGTAGAGTCATCCGGGAATTTTAGCGCCCCTATCGCGCATAATTAGGTCACTGGTGCTCTGGTCTGACTCGGCTGTCGCCGCACGCGGCTTGGTGCGGTGCGAATATTTCGAACGGGATACGGATATAAATGTTGAATCAAACGTGAATCGATTACAATATTTGTTTTGATACTTTGAATTGGAAAGTATCAATTCTCAAAATTGTATCCGTGAATCGAACGGCAATTGAATCATTCAGATTCCAAAATGAATCATGTCCGCCCCGGTAGCTCAGTGGGAGAGCGCTGGACTTCTGACCTATCCCGGTAGTGGCAGCCCAGGTTCGAGTCGCTTCGGCGCTCGCTATTTTCTCCTGACTGGGATGGTCTGCGGCCGGTGGCAGCGGTCGCACTCAAGGTCAGGTGACGTCAGTGAGCGGGGCGGACCGTGTCCAGGTATGTCGGGCACGTAAAACTTTCGTCTCTAAATTCTGCCGGCCAACAGGAATTGCGCGATCGGATGGTGAGGTCAGGACCTGCGCAACAAGCTCTGCTTAGCGTGGGTCCTGACTTCGGAAATCCATCCACACAAAACATTCGGACTAAAAAAAAAAAAAATGATTGAATCGTTCCAAAAAAGGTTGAATCAATAACCAGTCTGGTGTGAGGGGCGACTGGCGAGACGGCCATACACTGCACCGGTCTGACTGAAGGGTGAGACGGTCATACGCTCCCCCGGTCCGGCTGAGGGGGAGAGAGACGGTCATACGCTGTCACGCTCTGGCTGAGGGGTGAGACAGCCATACGCTGACACGGTCCGGCTGAGGGGGAAGGGGGAGATGCGGCCATACGCTGCCCCGGTCTGGCTAGGGAGCGAGACGGCCATACACTGCACCGGTCTGACTGAGGGGTGAGACGGCCATACGCTGCCCCGGTCTGACTGAGGAATGAGACGGCTATACGCTGCCCCGGTCCGGCTGAGGAGGGGGGGGGGCGGCCATACGCTGCCCCTATCTGGCTGAGGGGTGAGACGGCATACGCTGCAGGTCTGACTGAGGGGTGAGATGGCCATATGCTGCCCCGGTCCGGCTGAGGAGGTGGGGGGGGGGGGGCAGGTGGCGGCCATACGCTGCCCCGATCTGGCTGAGGGGCGGGACGGCATACGCTGCAGGACTGACTGATGGGTGAGGCGGTCATACGCTGCCCGGGTTTGACTGAGGGGTGAGACGGCTATACGCTGCCCCGGTCCGGCTGAGGGGGAGGGGCGGCCATACGCTGCCCCGGTCTGGCTGAGGGGCGAGAAATTGCATTTTTTGGCTTAATGTTTTGTGGCAAAACAAAATTAAGCTGCTTTATTCTTGTAATAACACATTCAAACTCATCACTCCAATCCTATTCTCCACTCCAATCCTATTACCTCTCCAGGAAAGTCGCCTTCCAATCGCAGTATGGTCCCTATTTCAATATTTGAATTTCTGACGGCGCGTGCGCTCAACATTTAAAGTCCCCATTTAACGCAGATCAGCACATAAGATCAGCACAATGCACATCATATATGTTTTAAACAAAACTTTTAAAAAAAATATTAAAAAGCATAGACTTGCAACCTAACTGCCTAACTTACTTATCTAACGGCGATGACTTCAAATTGCCGCTCGTCAACACCCGTCAAAAGACCGCAAAACGCTCGAAAGCGCAGCTGTGGCGACAGGGCTGGCCACGACCGGACCAGAGCACCAGTGACGTCATCTCTAACGCTAATGGTTCGGCAGCTGATACATGGGGAATCCCGGGATGGCACCCCCTGATAGTAGCAGTTCTTGGGTGTTGCCCTTTCGTGAGGGGTGCGTCCGCTTTTGGCATTGACTTTTACCAACATGGACTGGAGGAGCATTTTATTTCTTGTGATATTGTGTTATTTAAAGGTTCAGTGCAGTGATGGATACGTTGAAGCGATCGTTGCAAGTCTGGATACCACTCAGGCGCGATGGGAAACGCAGGTGGCTATGATGTGCGACAAAAACGGCGCGAAGTATCATAATCAATATATGGATGATTCTGGACGTTGGGTCACTGATTTAGAGCACAACAAGGGTTGCATGAAGAGCAAGAGTGACATCCTGGACTACTGCAAACTGGTTTACCCTGGTTCTGACTTCCTGAATGTTGTTCAGTCAACTCACTCACACTTGATCGAAGACTGGTGCAAAGTTGGCCACAAGAAGTGCAAAGGATCCTTCTGGGTACAGCCTTTCCAGTGCTTGCAAGGAGACTCTGAGTCTCCTTCACTGTCTGTTCCTGACACTTGCCTGTTCGATCAGCTCAAAAATGTATCGCTGTGCAAGAACTTCCACAGTTGGAGCAAGGCAGCGAACAAGACATGCAAAGACCATGGCATGGGTCTCTACAGTATCCTGACTCAGTATCCTTGTGGCTCAGAGGTTTTCAATGGGGCTGAGTTTGTATGCTGCCCTAGGGGTGACAGGCAAAGTGTGAAGAAGTCAATGCCAACAAAGGCTGCACCTGAACCTGAGATAGAGAACATCACATCAGGACCAGATACAGAGGAGAGAAGTACACGGGACCCCTACTTCACCAAGTTTGATCCTCGCATTGAGCATGATGCATTCAAAGCTGCTGAAAGAAGACTTGAAGCAGCATACCACAGGAAAATCACGAAGATAATGAAAGAATGGACTGATCTGGAAGAGAGATATCAGAAGATAAAGTACAAAAACCCACAGAAAGCTGACAAATTCAAGCTGAAAATGACTGAGCGATTCAACAGGATGATGAATTCTCTGAAGGATCAGGGATATGCTGAGAAACACCAGCTGGTCAACCTTCACCAGCAGAGAATCATTGCTCACATCAACGAGAGGAAGAAGGATGGCATGAAGTGTTTTGTCAAGGCCCTGAATGACAAGCCTCAGTCGACAGCAGCTGTGAAGAGATGTCTGACCCATTTGATCAAGGCTCTGCATAAGGACCGACACCACACCATCTCCCACTACAACCACCTGCTGCTGACCAACCAGCCGGCCGCTGTGAACCAGAAGGACGCCACCATTGAGCACCTGCAGGATGTTGACCGGATGGTCAACGAAAGCCTGCAGATGCTGGACCACTACCCAGACCTCAAGGAGTCCCTTCTGACAGAGATGACTCGGCTCTCCGCCGAGCTGAGGAGCATGATCCCCCTGCCAGACGAGCTTCGGCCCACCACTGCTGCGCCCACCACCGCCTCCGACTCGGACGAAGCCGACTACGAGGACGATGAAGAGGATGACGAAGACGACGAAACTGAGGACGTCCCGCACCGCGAGGAGATGCTGCCGGCGGCCGACGACCCGGTGTGGAACTCCGACGGCGCCAACCGGATCGACATCGACGTGGAGGTGGAGCGGCAGCCGGTGGCGCTGCCCGAGCGCAGGCTCGAGCCCATCGTGGCGCACGTGCGCACCCACGAGCACGTGCAGGGCGAGGCGACGTTCCGCGTGGTGGGCGAGGTGCCGTCTCCGAGCGGCGGCCGTGGCTTCTACCTGACGATGGCGCTGGCCAGCCTGGCGCTGACGATGGCGCTGGTGGCGGCCGCCTGGGCGGTGCGCCGCCGCCAGCGCGCGCCGCACCGCCAGGGCTTCATCGAGGTGGACCAGACAATCACGCCGGAGGAGCGCCACCTGGCGCAGATGCAGGTCAACGGGTACGAGAACCCGACCTACCGGTACTTCGAGAGCAAGTAGGTGCCGGAGGAGCGGTGATTAGAGGGATCAAGTTGACCCCGGAGAAGGGGTGATAAGATTAAGTAGGCCCCTGAAGAGGAGGAGGAGGTGACGTGGGCGTCAGATGAGGAGCAGCGGATAGCGCGCGTCACCCGGCGGTGCTGAGAGGAGAGGAGAGAATAGGAGGAGGTTACCGAGCCAGTGGCAGTGGTGTCGCGCGGTCGTCGTGTCTCGTGTCCACAGATTCCATGATGCGCTAGGTGTCGTCCCTTGTCTAGTGGCCGCGCGCTGCCAGCAGTGGAGAACAGAATAACTCGCGCCGCCCGCCTGGCGTACTCATTGTTTATAAGCTTGTTTTGTGTGTACGCTTTTGATGTAGATCATGTAGTAACTAAGGTAGCTTTAGCAGTACCGGAAGCAGCTAGTTGTGTGATAGCTTTGAAAGTCGTTCTTACATTTTCATCTAGACTAATCACTCGCCGAGGATGGCTTACATTTTCATATGGACTAATCACTCGCCGAGGAGGCGTGCCATATCGCAGTATGCTGATTTATCTGTTTTTGTCACCTTGTGATTAGATAATTGAGATTGATGTCACAACTCACAAGATTAGCGATGCTTTAACCAGTCCGAATTTATGTATCGACGTTGGAAACTGTTTTGACATTCCTTGACGTGTTCTTTCTTGTCGAGATCTCCCGATGTGTGGACCATTGACGACTCACCGGCGCGGCAGTATACACTGCACTCTTACATAGAGCTCTTTCTGATTAAGTACGATATATAGGGCGCTTTGTTCTCTGTAGAGCAGGGAGTGCCGCCGGTGACTGGTCACCCCCCGAGCGACCCGCGTCGCTGGGGGTCGTGTCCGGTCCGGGCCGGCCGGGCCAGCTGCCGACTTGTCGAGTCTGTCCTCTGTACCACCCTCTGTTCGGGCCGGTAATACACGAGACCGGTCGAGTGGCCTGTTGACTGGCCGGAGCCGGACGGACGGCGAGTGTGCCGTTACTGCGGAGATATCGACCCCGGCCACGGGCGGCGGCGGCCCGGCCCGGCCGACAGCTGCGCTGCAGGCGGGCTGCGCCGCCAGGTGCAGCGGGACGGTCAGCAGACAGCTGCGCGGGTCAACACACGCCACCTGCCGCACCAACATGGCGGATGTAATGCGATCAGAATGGCTCGTATTACATGGTGTTGCGTGGTCTTTAGAACACTGACGTCACGCTGAAATGCTATGGTAATCTGGTCCGGATTGAAATTATTCAGCACTTTAATTCACTTTCTAGCGAGATACCAGATGAATATGTATTTGTATTGTATTTCTGTAGGACAATGAAATCAGGATATTATTGATGATTCAATAGGTAGACACTAGCCAGTTGCAAGGTAGGAGCCCGAGGAGCGGAGCGGATCATGTGGTAGTAACTAAATGGGAGGCACCGCTCGAAAACTTAGAAATCTTACCGCAAGATGTCGCTCAAGTGACAGGTCGGTCGGGCCGATTGCGCGGCGGGCTCCAGCGTTTTGGCGTTGTTGACCCTTCTTTGGGCCCGAAACGCCACCGTATCCGACCGGCGTGCGTCGATCGGTGAAGGTTCCGAGTCGCTATCTCTGATAGGTTCAGACTGGTTATTGATTCGACACTGATGGAATCGATTGGAATCGTTCAATCAAAATTCTTTGAATAAAAAAATAATTGATTCCCCACCAGATCTTTTGATTCATGAATCAAAGCCCGCATCAAATCAAGGCTGATTGAATCAAAAGATTTAATGATTCAAGTACACTGGTAAATTGTGCAAATACATGCAGCTACATTCATTTATACTGAAATAGTATTGCTGTAGCAATGTTTTAATGATCATATATATGTATGTTTCCATTTGTATTCATTTTACATAAATTCACCACACATTTAAATGTTGAATCAAACGTGTATCAATTATTTTTGTATTTATTCTTTGAATTGGAAAGAATCAATTCGCAAAATGTTATCCGTGAATCGAACGGTGATTGAATCATTCAGATTCCAAAATGAATCATGATTGAATCGTTCCAAAAAAAAAGTTTAATCAATAACCAGTCTGGATAGGTTCTCAGTTTTAGCGTGGCAGTAGCGTTTTTGACCCTTCTCTGGACCCTGGTGGGCCTTCTTTGGCCCCGATCGGTATGAAAGGCGAACCGGCACCGTTTCCGACCACGCCGCGTCGATTGGTGAAGGTCCCGAATCGTGATCTCTGATAGGTTATGAGTTTCAGCGTGGCAGTAGCGCATATATTGTCTCTGGGACCTTTGGGCCTGATCGGTATGAAAGGCGAAACGGCACCGTGTCTGACCACGCCGCGTCGACTGGCGAAGGTCTCGTGTTGCTGTCTCTGATGATAGGTTCTGAGTTGCAGCGTGGCAGTTGCGTTTTCGGATCTTCTGTGGGCCCTCGCGGGCCTTCTTTGGGCCTCGCGGGCCTTCTTTGGGCCTCGCGGGCCTTCTTTGGGCCCGATCGGTATCAAAGGCGAAACGGCACCCCTACAAGAGAGTAGCTTTCGAATGGTGAAAGAATGAAGTATTATGTGGTTGCTGATGTTTCAGCGTGGCAGTGAACCGTGGCAATGCAATCCATATACCCCCGCACACTGTTATCGGCCTGAACATGCGACATCCAGTGGCGCACGCAGGGGGGGGGGCAAATGGGTCAGCTGACCCCCCCCCCCGAAATTTCTGAGGGGGCCCGCATAAAAAGGACCCGTATTCTGGCAGGGGCCCGGTCTTGGTAAGGCCTGATCGAGGCAAGGGCCCGGTGTTGGCAAAGGCGTGTAGATGGGGCCCGGTCAGGACGAGGGCCCGGTCCTTGCATATTCTTGATGCGGGCACTTTCCTGGTAGGGGCCCGGTTTTGGTCAGGCCCGATCGAGGCAGGGGCCCGGTGCTGGCAAAGGCGTGGCATGGGGCCCGGTCAGGACAAGGGCCCGGTCACAACAGGGTCCGGTCCTTGCATATTCTTGATACGGGCCCCTTTGGTAGGGGCCCGGTCTTGGTCAGGTCCGATCGAGGCAGGGGCCCGGTGCTGGCAAAGGCGTGATATGGGGCCCGGACACAACAGGGCCCGATCCTTGCAAATTATTTGATACGGGCCCCTTCCTGATAGGGGCCCGATCAAGACAGGGTCCGGTGCTGGCAGAGGCATGATATGGGGTCCCGTCAGGCCGAAGGGCCGGTCACAGCCAGATCCGGTCCTTGCAAATTATTGATACGGGCCCGTTCCTGGTAGGGGCCCGGTCTTGGTCAGGCCCGCGCCCGATCGAGGCAGGGGCCCGGTGCTAGCAAAGGCGTGGTATGGAGCCCGGTCAGGACGAGAGCCCGGTCACAACAGGGTCCGGTCCTTTCAAGTTCTTGATACGGGCCCGTTCCTGGTAGGGGCCCGGTTTGGTCAGGCCCGATCGAGGCATGGGCCCGGTGCTAGCAAAGGCGTGATATGGGGTCCGGTCAGGACGAGGGCCCCGTCGGCCGTCACAACAGGGCCCGGTCCTTACATTTTGTATACGGGCCAGTTACTGGTAGGGGCCCGCTCTTGGTAGGGGCCAGATCAAGGCCCCGGTGCTGGCTGAGACGTGATATGGGGCCCGGTCAGGTCTAGTCTCTGGCCAAAACTAGTGGCTAGAGCAAACATGAACTAAATTTATCCCTTTACAACTGATAAATATGCGTTTTTTCCCAAGGGTTACATTGAAAAGGTCACGATTTTATAACTTGACCTTAGGTCACCGATATAATATAGAAAATCCGAGATATTGTAGTCCCTAATGACCTCATGACGTGCCATGAGTTTCATGTCGCTCGATTAACCATTGTGCCGGTGGTGCTACCAAGAAGTTGTTTGGTGGTCATGTCATTTGACGTGACCTGACCTGGCCGGGACCCATTTTTTTGCCAAAACGTGGCTTAGCTATTCATTTCAAGTTGCTGGAAATTTCAAGTCGATATCTCTATGCGTTTTCTGATTATGGCGGGAAAAAAACTAAGGGTGGGGGAAGAGCCCTAAATGGAATGGGAATCCCATATGGGAATGGGTGGGAATGTATTTTTTTGGGAAATGTAACGGGTTGGTTGGAATGGGTTTGGCACAGGCCATATCATTTTGTAGCACTAAAATAGGTGAAATATGCTGAAACGGGTGGGAATGGGAGCCCCATCAATCGTGAATTGGAATGGGTTTGGGTCTGGCTGAATGGCCCGGCATGTGATGGAACGAGATGGGGGCTGAAAATGTGTCCCATGAAGGGCTCTAGGGGGGGGGGAAACGCCCCCCCCCCCTTCCAGACAGCTTCCGACAGCTTCCAGACAGGGATCCAGCAACTGGTTTACACCAGGCCCTGGATCCGTTGGAATTAAGCCTTCCCAAGTCATGCGCGAAACAGTCTCCACATTTGTTGCGATGCTGTATGTTGTAAAAATCAGCCGTGTATCACGCCAACTGATCACAGATACCTGCTACGAAAATATCGTATCGGTTCACCAGTCACCATTTCTGCGTGTTGTCATTGACCTCATTTCTTCAACTCTCGACAGTTTACCGCACATCAGTAGCACACGCATCTAAAAATCGCACATCAGTAGCACACGCAGTCACCTTACATGGCATTTATTTATCATGTCTCAGATCCCATGCTGTAGGGGACCCACTCAAATCAAGTGACCGAAATCCGCGCAGTTTAAAAAACGGGTGGGGGCACGCTCTTAGGGCTCTGACCCCCCTCCCCCCAAATGGAATCCTGCGTGCGCCACTGGCGACATCCCTGGTGGTAAAAATAACGCGGTGCCTCCCGAGCTTATCAAGCGAGACCGGGCATCTTGATTCCATGACAAATCTTCGTCCCGCATTTCTTCGTCCGCAAATCTTCGTCTCGCATTTCTTCGCATCCGCAAATATTCGTCTCGCATTTCTTCGTATCCGCAAATATTCGTCTGCGCAATTATTCGTATCGCAAGTCTTCGTCTACGCAAATCTTCGCAAATCTTCGTCCGCAAATATTTGTGCCTACTCTGCGAAGATTTGCATAATTATGAGCGCTTCCGTGGCGACGCTTTTGAGAAGCTCATATCTCCGCAACCGCACGTCCGATTGACAAGCGGACTTCTTTGCTGAGCAGCCCCATCTAACCTACCCTGTTTGAGACCAGTGCCGACTCATGTGGGTGACTACCACTGCGCGTGGCGCGTGCCGCGTGAGGGGTATTGATAAGTATTTTCTCGAAATAACTCTGCAACGGCTGGGCAAATTATGTGCAAATTTCGTGTGTGGTTAGGTACCCCTCAGCCGCCACTTTCACACAACTCAGGGGTGGGATGGCTCTGCACGTGCGCACGTGCACACCCCTATTCTATATTTCAGGAACGGCTGAGCCGATTGTGTTCAAATTTGGTGTGTGGTTAGGGACCTCTCATCCGCCAGTTTCCCACACGTCAGGGGTGGGTGCCTCTGCACGTGCGCACGTGCACACCCCTATTCTGTATCTCAGGAACGACTGAGCCGATTGTGTTCGAATTTGGTGCGTGGTTACTGCAGACTGGTCGAAAAAAGAATGATTTTGATTTTTTTTCTTAAAAAAATTGTGAAAAAAGCCCTTTTAAAAATATAGTAGGATACATCCGGTGAGTTTTTTTTTTGTGTGGGGGTACTTAATGCCCCCTGAGCAAAAAATTGCCCCCTCCTGGAGTGAATCCTGAGTACGCCACTGCCTGGAATCATATCAGATACTCTACCTAAGTTGACGAAACTTAATTTCGCGGACGAATGAGCTTGCGGACGAAGATTTGCGTAGACGAATATTTGCGGACGAAGATTTGCGTAGACGAATATTTGCGGACGAAGATTTGCGTAGACGAATATTTGCGATACGAAGATTTGCGTATACGAAGTTTCGCGGATACGAAGAAATGCGAGACGATGATTTGCCGTTACGAAGAAACGCGCGACCCAGAACACTGAGAAAATATTTTACTACCTTAGGGTGGTAAAGGGGTCGTTGTCAATAAGTCCGACCCACTTACTACCGATATATCACCGTTTCACTACCTCCCGGTAGTATTACTTACCACCCACCTACTACACCCTTTACTAACCCAAGGGTGGTAGAGGGGTCGTTGTCGATTTGTCCGACCCACTTACCACATAGCTACTACCCTGCTACCACCCCCGGTAGTAGCATTTTCCACCCACCAACCACGCTTCTACGACCCACCTACCACCCCCTGCAACCATTACCAACCCTCCTACTACCCTGCTACCACCCTCCTACTACCCCGCTACCACCCTCCTACTACCTCGCTACGACCCTCCTACTACCCCCTTACCATCCTCCTACTACCCCGCTACCACCCTCTTACTACCTCGTTACCACCCTCCTACTACCTCTACGACTCTCCTACTACCCCCTTACCACCCTCCTACTACCCCGCTACCACCCTCCTACTACCTCGCTACGACCCTCCTACTACCCCCTTACCACCGTCCTACCACCCCTCCTACTACCCCCTACTATCGCAGTATCATCCACCTACTACCTCAGTAGTAAATCGAACGAGAAGGCATTTGTATTTGTATTGTATTGAAGTACGAACTATCCACACGAATGGGGTTTGTACAGTTATTGGTCATATACGGTAAATTGGCAGGTAACACAGGGTAAAATCACTGCATACAGACTACAGTTATGATACACACGCCGCCGGCGGGCGCCGCCGCCGCCGCCGCCGCCGCCGCCGCCGCCGGGCGCAGCCGCCGCCGCCACCGCCGGTCACAGCAGCCGCCGCCGCCGCCGCCACCGCGCGCAGCCGCCGCCGCCGCCACCACCGGGATCCAGGGGGCCAAAGGGTCCATAGCCCCTTCCCCCAACCGCCTGAAATCGGCACAAAATTGACACATTTCCTGATTAGAAAACAATCTAAGCAACTTTTACTAAGGGATTTTTTTTTTACATCAGCCCCCAAATTCAGACTGATTATTGATTCGACTCTGATTGAATCGATTGGAATCGTTCAATCAAAATCCCTTGAATCAAAGAAGAATCGATTCACCACCGGATTTTTTTTTATTCATTAATCATGATTGAATCAAAACCCGCATAGGACAAAGGCTGATTGAATCAAAAAGACTGTGCAATGCTATTTCAATGGTAAGTCAAACATGATTTGATTCTTTGAATCGGAAAGATCCATGAATCAAACGGTGACTGAATCATTTATATTCCAAAATGAATCGTGATTGAACTCTTCCAAAAAAGGTGAATCAATAACCAGTCTGCCCCCAATGCATAAGCATGCAAAATCCGATTAGTATTCATAATTGTGTGATCGACTTTTGGGGATTTGACCCCCCCCCCCCCCCTCCTCCAAACACTTATGCTGAATCCACCTTTGCAATCAATCACTTTATTTATAGGGTAAACACTAAACAACCTTAACCCTCGCCCTACGGGAGCTTTTTTCACCTTCGCCCTACGGGGGGGGGGGGGGCTGACAGACCCCCTGTTAACTTCCAAACCAAGCAACTTAGAGCAATGCGGTAAGAACAAGCATGTTGCTTGTCATGAGAGGAATCCAACAGTATGCGATTTGTAGGTTTCAGGTCAACGGGTGACCTTTCAAGTCAAGTGAATGACCGGATTTAACACGTCCAGAACAACGATTTTGCTCTTCAGAAAACCTAAAAATTAGAAATTGATAAATGTATATAAAAAGGCATGTTCCTAGACCAGTTTTGGCTCAGAAATGCAGAAAAGGTAATTATTTGTTCGTATCTTGTCTAAAAATGTCAACAAAAAAAGTTATTTTAAAAAATGACGCCATCAATTTCTTACACTTAGGAAGCCATCACTGTCAAAAATGAAGATATTGCTTTGAAATTTGGTATGGGTATTTTCCATACTCAGTTCTCTCAAATATATTCCGGTTTTTCTAATATCTTTGAAAATTTGGATTTTGTGGGGATTTTTCTCCAAAAATAAGTTTTATTTATTTTAGGGGTCAAAAACCCAAATTTTTGCAAATCCAAGATTGCCATTTTAAAGAGAATGCCATTTTATATCTTTGGTGAATTGTGTTTGCAATTTGCTTTAAAACTCTGTTTTCTACGATTTTTCAATATTTCTAATTTTGTTACCAACATGACGTCATCAAAACATTATTATCTCCCAAACTACTTAACCAATTTCAATTAAAAAATTTACAGCCTACGTATAGGTGTTGTAAACTCAGCTACCAAAAATGTCAGCAAGATGCACCTCATGTGTCAAAAGTTATTTAAGAAAAATTTCGGGGGCCTGTCAGCCCCCCCCCCCCCCGTAGGGCGAGGGTTAAAGCTGTAAACAACCTTCCATTGGATGTCATGCTATTGGTGATGTAGACGATACTACAACATCAATAGCATGAAGTCTCACTTGCATGGCTCAAGGACAGTGGATGTTACACGTGTCACAACAACTTGACTGACTGATGACAAAAGACTAGACACAAGACAATTAGACCCTTAGTCCCAAGAGGATATGGTCATTGAATATTGACCCATAAACAAACATAGCCATAGCATGAAGTCTGGCATTATGATGTGTTCAGCATTATGGTTAATAGTCAGCCGACTGACTGGCATGGCTCAACGACAGTGGATGTTGCGCGTGTCACAATGACAACTGACTGATGACATAAGACTAGGCACAAGACAATTAGACCCTTAGTCCAAAGAGGATATGGTTACTAAATATTGACCCATAAACAAACAAACATAGCCATAGCATGAAGTCTGGCATTATGATGTGTTCTGCATTATGGTTAACAGTCAGCTGACTGACAATGGCATGGCTCAACGACAGTGGATGCTGCACGTGTCACAACAGCTTGGCTGACTGATGACAAAAGACTAGACACAATACAATTAGACCCTTAGTCCCAAGAGGATATGGTTATTGACTATTGACCCATAAACAAAAAAAGATAGCCATAGCATGAAGTCTGGCATTATGGTTAATAGTCAGCTGACTGACAATGGCATGGCTCAACGACAGTGGATGTTGCGTGTGTCACAACAACTTGGCTGACTGATGACAAAAGACTAGACACCAGACAATTTGACCCTTAGTCCCAAAAGGATATGGTTGTTGAATATTGACCCATAAACAAACAAACATAGCCATATAAATATATATATATATATATATATATATATATATATATATATATATATATATATATATATATATATATATATATAGATAGATAGATAGATAGATAGATAGATAGATAGATAGATAGATAGATATATAGATAGATAGATAGATAGATAGATAGATAGATAGATAGATAGATAGATAGATAGATAGATAGATAGATAGATAGATAGATAGATAGATAGATAGATAGATAGATAGATAGATAGATAGATAGATAGATAGATAGATAGATAGATAGATAGATAGATAGATAGATAGATAGATAGATAGATAGATAGATAGATAGATAGATAGATAGATAGATAGATAGATAGATAGATAGATAGATAGATAGATAGATAGATAGATAGATAGATAGATAGATAGATAGATAGATAGATAGATAGATAGATAGATAGATAGATAGATAGATAGATAGATAGATAGATAGATAGATAGATAGATAGATAGATAGATAGATAGATAGATAGATAGATAGATAGCTAGATAGATAGCTAGATAGATAGCTAGATAGATAGCTGAGATAGCTAGATAGCTAGATAGCTAGATAGCTAGATAGCTAGATAGCTAGATAGCTAGATAGCTAGATAGCTAGATAGCTAGATAGCTAGATAGCTAGATAGCTAGATAGCTAGATAGCTAGATAGCTAGATAGCTAGATAGCTAGATAGCTAGATAGCTAGATAGCTAGATAGCTAGATAGCTAGATAGCTAGATAGCTAGATAGCTAGATAGCTAGATAGCTAGATAGCTAGATAGCTAGATAGCTAGATAGCTAGATAGCTAGATAGCTAGATAGCTAGATAGCTAGATAGCTAGATAGCTAGATAGCTAGATAGCTAGATAGCTAGATAGCTAGATAGCTAGATAGCTAGATAGCTAGATAGCTAGATAGCTAGATAGCTAGATAGCTAGATAGCTAGATAGCTAGATAGCTAGATAGCTAGATAGCTAGATAGCTAGATAGCTAGATAGCTAGATAGCTAGATAGCTAGATAGCTAGATAGCTAGATAGCTAGATAGCTAGATAGCTAGATAGCTAGATAGCTAGATAGCTAGATAGCTAGATAGCTAGATAGCTAGATAGCTAGATAGCTAGATAGCTAGATAGCTAGATAGCTAGATAGCTAGATAGCTAGATAGCTAGATAGCTAGATAGCTAGATAGCTAGATAGCTAGATAGCTAGATAGCTAGATAGCTAGATAGCTAGATAGCTAGATAGCTAGATAGCTAGATAGCTAGATAGCTAGATAGCTAGATAGCTAGATAGCTAGATAGCTAGATAGCTAGATAGCTAGATAGCTAGATAGCTAGATAGCTAGATAGCTAGATAGCTAGATAGCTAGATAGCTAGATAGCTAGATAGCTAGATAGCTAGATAGCTAGATAGCTAGATAGCTAGATAGCTAGATAGCTAGATAGCTAGATAGCTAGATAGCTAGATAGCTAGATAGCTAGATAGCTAGATAGCTAGATAGCTAGATAGCTAGATAGCTAGATAGCTAGATAGCTAGATAGCTAGATAGCTAGATAGCTAGATAGCTAGATAGCTAGATAGCTAGATAGCTAGATAGCTAGATAGCTAGATAGCTAGATAGCTAGATAGCTAGATAGCTAGATAGCTAGATAGCTAGATAGCTAGATAGCTAGATAGCTAGATAGCTAGATAGCTAGATAGCTAGATAGCTAGATAGCTAGATAGCTAGATAGCTAGATAGCTAGATAGCTAGATAGCTAGATAGCTAGATAGCTAGATAGCTA
>JAXIVJ010013191.1:0-37972 GCA_036785665.1 Chirona hameri
TGTCGAATATAAAGGCGATGCAGAAAATGAGAGCTAATAATAGAGGTTGAAGCGGAGTATAAGAGTAAAAAGTAGAAGATAAGAGTAAAAAGGTGCATTAACAACTATAATTTGCAATCAGCCTGGGACTGGATTTTTTATTTATTTGAGGTACGCCCCCCCCCCTCTCCCGCAGTTGCTATGGTACACACTAAGGTCCGACTTCTTTCTCTTCTAGCGTATGTTTGACGGCGAATTAAGACACGACCGTATATGCATTCAAACCGCATTACTGAGAGCTTCAAATTGATATATTGACGCATTGGCTCACCTTATCCATTGGCTGCTTTTATGCAAAATCCGTTTTTGCCACCACAAAGCACTAAAAACTATTTGATATATGGTCGTTTCTTAATTCGCCGTCAAACATACGCTAGAGGAGAAAATAAGCCGGACTTTAGTGTGTACTAGGCTGTGTCATCAAATACATTTTTGTCTTGATCACACTCTTCACCCAAAACTATCGTGCCCTGAGACAACAGAAGCCATCTATATCAATACAAGTGTCGACAAATCCGAATTCATCCTGCCGTTAGATACAGCTGCCGTTAGATATCCTGCCGTTAGATACAGCTGCCGTTAGATACAGCTGCCGTTAGATACAGCTGCCGTTAGATACAGCTGCCGTTAGATACAGCTGCCGTTAGATACAGCTGCCGTTAGATACAGCTGCCGTTAGATACTGCTGCCGTTAGATACAGCTGCCGTTAGATACAGCTGCCGTTAGATACAGCTGCCGTTAAATATCCTGCCGTTAGATACAGCTGCAGTTAGATACAGCTGCCGTTAGATACAGCTGCCGTTAGATACAGCTGCCGTTAGATACAGCTGCCGTTAGATACAGCTGCCGTTAGATACAGCTGCCGTTAGATACAACTGCCGTTAGATACAGCTGCCGTTAGATACAGCTGCCGTTAGATACAGCTGCCGTTAGATACAGCTGCCGTTAGATACAGCTGCCGTTAGATACAGCTGCCGTTAGATACTGCTGCCATTAGATACAGCTGCCGTTAGATACTGCCCGTTTAGGTCCACAATAACGAGCAGAATTAGCTTCTGGCGTTGAAGTCTCCAGTCTAGGTGCGCTTCCATGTCATTCTTCGTCGTTCTTATAAGTCGGCAAGGGCGTAGGCAATGGGGGGGGGGGACAAGGGGGTCATGGCCCCTCTGGAGGCCAGGGGGCCCCTCTGGCGACCGATCGAGGGCCCCCTGGGGCCTTCGGCCGAAGGCCCCAGTGTGTTTGATGCTGTCAGGCGCCCGCAAAACGCCTTACGTCGCATAAAAGAACGCCCACGAACCGATACAAAATCGTAACACGAATAAATAACAGCACCTGCTTGTCTGTTAAAGGCATGTATATGTAAATACGTAAAAACGGCCCCAGCCAGTGTGGATAGGGCCCTCTGTCAGCTTTTAAAGGGCCCTACCGATCTGCAGAGGGCCCCTGTCGGCATTTAGAGGGCCTTTTTGGTTGTAGAGGGCCCTCTGCCGGCCTTTATAGGGCCCTGCCGATCTGGAGAGGGTCCCTGCCGACCTGGAGAGGGCCCTCTTCCGGTCTTTAGAGGGCCCTGCCTATCGTAGATTGCCCTGTCAATCTGTAGAGGGCATCTGTCGGCATTTAGAGGGCCCTGCCGACCTGTAGAAGGCCCTCTTCCACGCTTTAGAGGCCCTGTGGATCTGCAGAGTGTCCCAGCCAATCTGTAGAGGGCCCTCTGCTGGCCTTGAGAGGGCCCTGCCGATCTTTAGAGGGCCCTCTGCCCGACTTTAGAGGGCCCTTCCAGCATGTAGAGGGCCTGGCGATCTGCAGAGGGCCCCCTGTCATTTAGATGGTCTATTCCGGTTGTAGAAGGCCCTCTGCCGGCCTTTATAGGGCCCTGTCAATCTGTAGAGGGTCCCTGCCGATCTGGAGAGGGCCCTCTGTCGGTCTTTAGAGGGCCCTGCCGATCCGTAGATCGCCCTGCCAATCTGTAGAGGGTCTCTGTCGGAATTTAGAGGGCTCTGCCGACCTGTAGAGGGCCCTCTTCCAGCCTTTAGAGGCCTTGTCGATCTGCAGAGTGTCCCAGCCAATCTGTAGAGGACCCTCTTCTGGTCTTTAGAGGGCTATGCCGATCTGTAGAAGGCCCTCTCCCGCCTTTAAAGGGCACTTCCAGCATGTAGAGGCCCTGCCGATATGCAGAGGGCCCCCTGTCGGCATTGGCCCCTTCCAGTTGTAGAGGGCCCTTTGTCGGCCTTTATAGGGCCCTGCCAATCTGTAGAGGGTCCCTGCCGATCTGGAGAGGGCCCTCTGTCGGTCTTTACAGGGCCCTCCCGATCTGTATATCACCCTGCCAATCTGTAGAGGGCCTCTGTCGGCATTTAGAGGGCCCTGTCGACATGTAGAGGGCCCTCTTTCAGCCTTTAGGGGCCCTGTCGATCTGCAGAGTGCCCTGTCAATCTATAGAGGGCCCCTGCCGGCTTTTAGAGGGCCCTGCCGATCTTTAGAGGGCCCTCTGTCCGCCTTTAGAGGTCCCTTCTAGCACGTAGAGGGCCTGCCGATCTGCAGAGGGCCCCCTGTCGGCATTTAGATGGCCCTTCCCGGCTGTAGAGGGCCCTCTGCCGGCCTTTATAGGGCCTGCCAATCTGAAGAGGGTCCCTGCCGTTCTGGAGAGGTCCCTCTGCCGGTCTTTAGAGGGCCATGCCGATCTGTAGATCGCCCTGCCAATCTGTAGAGTGCCTCTTACGGCATTTAGAGGGCCCTTCCGACCTGTAGAGGGCCCTCTTCCAGCCTTTAGGGGCCCTGTCGTTCTGCAGAGTGCCCCAGCCAATCTATAGGGGGCCCTATGCCGGCCTTTAGAGGGCCCTGCCGGCCTTTAGAGGGCCCTGCCGATCTGTAGATCGCCTTGCCTGCCTGCCGGCCTTTAGAGGGCATCTACCGGCATTTAGAGGGCCCTGCCGATCTGTAGACGGCCCTATTCTAGTCGTTAGGGGCCCTGTCGATCTGCAGTTTCCCAGCCAATCTGTAGAGTGAGCGTAGAGGGCCCTCTGCCGGCCTTTAGAGGACCCTGCCGATCTGCAGATGGCCATCTGCCGGCCTTTAGAGGCCCCTGCCGATATGTAGAGGACTATGTTGGCCTTTAGAGGGTCCTGTGGTGGTAGAGGTGGTCTGCCGGTCAAGCGCCGGTGAGGCTCTCGAAGGAAGACCAGTTAAAGTTCTCATTGTTTTTCAGTGTATGCTAGTAACGTCTGAGAGGAGTACAAGGCTTTGGTAATGTAGGCTTTGACTTTGACTCGAACTCGGGCTGCTACTACCAGGAAAGGTCAGAAGCCCAGCGCTCTCCCACTGATCTACAGGGGCGGACAAATCGCTAGTTTCCGCACTATCGAAGGCTTTTTAATGTTAGTGTCATAATTCCTACCCCAGAATCCAGATCACTGCACAATAATTTAGATGGGGCGGAATTAATGCATTGTACTGCAATAGAAGTTGCTGTGAGGATAAATAAATGTTGGATATTCCGATAACTCCTATATATTATGGCTTATCACACATATTACACTATATATATATATGACTATTCTATTTACGATTTTCATCTACAAGAACTCTTAAGTATTTAATGCATGGGTTTCTCGTGATTGGTGTATCATTTAATACTGTCAAGATCTTGTCATGTCACTGATCTTGAATATATTTCGTAATTTGTCTTTGATGCATTTAGTGATAATATATTTACATGGAACTCGTTATTTTTGGAATTAATTAATTAATCTTTATTTGCAGCTCTTCAACATTTCCAGATTGAATATAAATTGCCGTATATCATCAACAAATAAGTAAAAGGTGCCTATTTCTGTGGTATTGCTGATGTCAATAATACAGAGAATAAATAAAAGAGGACCTAAAATTGAACTCTGTGGGGCGCCAATTTTCATCATTTGTTTCTTAGATGCAACCTCATCTATTATTGCCATTTTATGTCTCTTATTAATATATGACTATCGTGTTGTAGAAACCCCTCGTATCACAATGCGATGTATTTTTGCAAGATAATTGCCAAGCAAACTGTATCCAAAGCTTTCTGTAAATCAAGGTGGAGCATGTTATTTCGTTATTTTGTAAAGATTTTGTAAACTTCATCGTACATTTTAACAATCGGCATGTATGTACGTACTGTGTTGTTTCTTGAATCCGAATTGAAGAAGATTCAGGATAATATTTGCATTAACCCGCGCCCCGCTGGAGGTGGCAGAATCTGCCCCCCCCGCCTCCCGGATTTTCTCAATAACTTGAAAACAATTATAGATATCGACGTCAATCCTTCATTACCTTATGCTGCATCAATTATACGTCTTATCACAACATTTCAATGAAAATGGTGGATTACTTGGGAGATAATGACGTGTTTATCACGTCATGTCATGTAATTTTTGGTTGAAAAACAATACATGCTTGACAAATCATAGAAATTCGAGTTTTGACGAAAATTGCAAGTAAAAAAGTAGTAAAAAGGAAATGACAAAATATTACAAATTGCTATCTCGGATTTTCGAAATTTTGTGTTTTCACTCCCAAAAATGGGAAGGAAAAAAATTTCGTTGTCGAAATCTTATTTGTCGTTGTTTTACAACATACAACGTACTGTACTGTTTTAATGACGTGGGCCCCCTTTGGCTACGAGGGCCCCTCTGATCCCATTTGCCCCCTCCCCTCTGGGCGAAATCCTGCCTACGCCCCTGTAAGTCGGTAATGATTTGGTTCACTCATTCGCGCTCACATTGAGCTGTTTGATTTAGCTGTGGCACGTTTATCTTCTTTTAACTCTGAAATTGCCGCCAAAAAGAACTTTCAATTTGCATGTATTAAAAGTAAGAGGAAGCTAACACCAAATCTTAATAGGTTTCGCTACGTTTTGGGAAGTAACATTGCTGGTGTAATAGACATCGTATTGAACATAGTAAACACTGTTTATCTTTAATCTACAACTTATTTCCAGACATCCAGTGCTGTGCTACACCTACCTCTCGGTGCACAATTGCTTACGCATACTGGTTTTTATGCGAATGTGTGTTCACACCTATCTTTGCGCTCGGTTCCGTGTAAACGGCGAGAAGAACTAGGCACAGCCGCACATCAAGCTACCGAGATGAGGGTGTGCTTCTCGCGACTGTATTGCCACCTATTTGTGGATGTGGCATGGTATAACTTTCTCCTTCACCCGCTAGGTGTCTGGGTTATTAATGGCCTCCATGCACCCCATCTGGAGTCTGGTGTCCGACTATCGCATCACGATCATACTCACGCGTTTACGCGATTCCCCCTGGCACACACTCGCCATGGCATTGGTTTCCGACGGCGGATGTGACGCGTGTCGAGGTGACTGACAAACTGACGACACAATACTAAGGGTCTGTTCCAGTGGCTCCTCCAAAACAGATGAGATTAGTTTAGAGGAGGTTGGAGGAGCACTGATTTGCCTCGTCACGGGAACGATTTCGGATGAGGTATCAGCTGTTTGTGAGCATGTCAAGTAGACAGTGCTGATACATTGAAGACGAACACGGCGTCCAGATCCACAACAAATATGAGATACCCAATTTTGGATTTTTATACCCAATTGTAAGTACCCATGGGGAAAATGAGAATAAAAAAATACTATTCGCACCACTTCAATTTCACATTCAGTCCTCACTGTCTTTCTCTTATGTGTAAAACAAATTGGGGTCCGAATTACATATGAATGAACCGCACCACTAATGTCTACCATATCCTCCTCCAGCCTCCTCCGAAAAACACCTTTCATTTCGGAGGAGTTCGGAGGAGGTTTGAGTAGGGGCTTGGAGGAGCTTAGAGGAGTTTGGATGAGCCACAGGAACGATACTATTAATTTGGAGGAGCTTAGAAGAGGTTAGAGGAGGTAAGAGGAGGTTAGATGAGGTTAGAGGAACCACTGGAACAGACCCTAAGACACAAAACATCGACGCTAATAGTCAATTCTGACCAGGGTTGTGCTCGGATCAGATTGTTTAGACTGGCTCGACTCTGACTCATTTTCGAAAGGACTCTGACTCAACTCTGACTCAAACGGGGCAATTGTTTTTGGCGATTCAGCTTCGACTCATTTGCTTTTACCCCGAACCAATCAACAAGCTCAATAGTCAATACTGATAGCAGGCTAGAGCTAGTAGGTTGTAAAACACTAACCGGTGTGCTGGATTCATGAATAGGTACTTTATATGGTTACGAGTTACGGTAGTCATTCTTGTGTTACTTGTGTTACTTGCGCAACTTTGCTCAGTCAGATGGACACTAGAGTGCAAACTGCAGTAGGAACACTGCATTTAGAACAAAGCAGTCAACAAACTATGATACGATATTGAAGTCTTTCTCATTAGTAAAATAAGATTAAACCACACCATCCACCAGCGTTTCATAAGGTTGTGCCACACGAACATGTAACTCCCCCACTGCCAACCCCAACCACAAAATGTAATATTTTGTAGCGTTCAACTTCAATACAATTCAATGCATATTCCAATAGTGTCAGAAAAGTGGCCCGTTTCTCTACTTTTCTGAACTTGGAAGTTTTGCTCCGTGAAAACTTTGACTGTAAAGAATGATTTTGTTTAGTCTGCAGGTGCAAATGGCTGATGAGCATAAACAATAGACTGAGACTTGACTTTCCGAATAATGGCCGGAACGTGACAGTGATGCGACACAATTTTGTTTTTTTAATCGGAAGGCGGAACCTCTAAATTCCCAACATCCGAAATTTCTGCAGTGATTCAGGGAAGGAAAACTGGTACTTTTCGAGAAAAAAATAACCAAAACTTTTTCAAACCTCTCAAAAAGTGTTTCCGTATTCAGGTTACAACCCCGCCACCGATGGGTACCATCGTCATCGGGGCCATGGATAACCCTGGGACACTAAAAACACGTTATGCAAAAGACGGCAGTACTTTAGACTGAGACTTGAGCCTAGTTTCCCATATACGCATACGCAACGATATAGGCCGCTGGGCTTCTGACCTCACCCGGTAAATGGGACGCACCCGGTGCATCCCAGGTTCGAGTCGCTTCGGCGCTCACTATTTGCCCCTGACTGGGATGGCCTGTGGCCGGTGGCAGCGGTCGCACTCAAGGTCAGGTGACGTCAGAGGGCGGGGCGGACCGTGTCCAGGTATGTCGGGCACGTAAAACTTTCGCTTCTAAATTCTGCCTGACGCCAGGAATTGCTTGATCGGGTGGTGGGGTCAGGGCCTGCGCAACAAGCTATGCTTAGCGCGGGGCCTGATCTCGGAAATCCATCCATTAAAAAACATTCGGACTAAATTTATTTTTAAAAAAACTTTTTAACATACGATCCGGGAGTCTCGGTCCCCGACTGACGCCAAGACCATATCTGTACAGGAAATATGACTGACGATTCATCAACTTTCCACATCATAATATATGCACATATTGGCATGTATATAAACATAGGTTGTGTAGAAACGCGTATCAAAAATTACGGAAACATTACTGGTATACGCATTACAAAATTTGTTCCACCGCTGGCGAAAAATTTGTTACGCGAAATTAGATCGTGGAACCACTTTTCTGACACTGTAATAATTCCAAACTGTCGTGACCAAGCACTGGAATGTTTTGATTGGCCGAAAGCCTGACAATGATAAACAATCTGTTAGTAGAAGAAATGTAGGGGCTAGCGGTTCAGTCACTAGCAGCATTAAAAACATTTTAGCGAAACCTGGCTATGAACTGGTTAGTCTAGTTGGAACTGGGACGTCTAGCGCGCGCCCTTGGAGAAGGCGGGACCGTAAGGCCATATGTCACCCGTCTCCCCCGCTCCCCCCCCCCCCCTCCTCTCACGCTTCACTGCACCCCGGCCGGGCAGCTCTCGTAATCGGGCAGGGCTCTGGCGCCCAGTCCAGATTCGGAGGTGAATCGCAAAAAGCGGATACTAGTGCCATCTACATGCGGATACTGAAAACAGTTTCAACACTAGGTATTTCTCGGAATACCTCAAACACGTGGAATGGTTCCCACTGATCATTAGCATTTTCGGAAACAGAGCTAATGTGTCTAAAACATTATACAACGTTTGTTTTGCTCCGTTGCCTGTGGCCAGAGTAATTCATAGCCAAACTTCATGCAACGTTGCAAGGAAAATGACTAGTGATATCGATAAATCCTTGAATAAAAATAAAGTGTGTGGCAAGCTGATCAAGACACATCCACTGTTTTGCACGCAGTGCTTAAAGGAAATAGTTCACCTTCGGATTTTTTTCAGAACACGATTTTATTATATTTTTGAATACAGTTTCTTTTTTTATTTTCAAAAATGGTCCTACATCGCGCCAATTCAGGACAGAAGGTCGTACATCATTAATGTTATGGTGTGCGTTATTGGCATGCGCATGCTCCATGGCAGTGCTGGCACTTTCAGACGATACGGTATATCATATATGCGCCGAATTCCTTCGCCAAAAAGTCAAATATCTTCGGCTGGAGAGCCTTTTTCAGTCAAGGAAACTTGCAGATAGGGGTTTCCCAACATGGGCTACAAAACAGCTATCTCAGTTTAAAACTAATGTTGAAGGTGAACTATTTCCTTTAAAGGAAATAGTTCACCTTCAACATGGGATTTTGAACTGAAATAGCAGTTTTGTAGCCCGTGTTGAGAAATCCTTATCTGCAACTTTTCTTGGCTGAAAAGACTCCAGCCGAAGATATTTGACTTTTTGGCGAAGGAATGCAGCGCATATATGATCTACCGTACCGTCTGAGAGTGCCAGCACTGGTCTGAGCATGCGGGGCGGGGGATGGCCGCGTTCAGGTCTCCTCGGAGAGAGAACAGCGGAGCCCATTTGGCGTTCCGGGCCGCTTGTCGGGAGGCAACGGAGGGGCCGGGTGGCTCGCATTTCTCACCTAGAAATCCGATTTGACAGACGACCTCCTCCAGGAGGCGCGCTCCACCGCAAGTTTGTCCAGAGTTGGTACCGTTCTTTGATGGGCACGCGAACGCAGTGGCGGATCTACGGTTGGGCAAAATAGGCAATTGCCCCCCCCAAACGAAACATCGGTAGGCAAACGTATGTTTTTGCCCCCCCCCCCCCAACAAAAAACACGAAAAATCCCGACTTGAAAATCCCGAAACTTCTTGAATCTGAGTAAAATGGTTATTTGTATGAAAAACAAACATTTTCGGACAATACATGCTGAAATGTTTCATGTCTAGCAGCTCTATTGTTGCAGTGAAGCATTTTATTTTGATCCATGTTATTTGGGCCGTAGATTCACATGAAATTGTCAGCTCCGTCCGTCAAGCGGTTTTCGAGTTACAGCCTTGGGCAACTTCGTTGTCGTGCAAAACTCTCATTTTCAGAGGGCGATATCTCCCATCTAAGTCATGCGAGTCACATAAACCTATATATCATCAGAATCGTCAGGAACAATATATTAATGTGATGCAAATTATTTTTCGAAACTACGAAAATTTTGTAATTTTGACGTGTGATCTTAGACCTTAGATCACGTGATTTTACAATGTAACCATTTAAAATTCAGATTTTTATTTTATTGCCAGAATCGACTTCGATACATTGGCCTTCGATGGTAATACAATTGGACATAGGTTTTTCCTCTAAATATTGTATTTCTATTTTTTATTTGGAAAAATCATGATCACCAGCATGTCTTTGTTAATAACTTTGCGCACAATTGTGCTAGAGAGCTTAACTCAACGACATTATATGTGTCTCGTTGAGCTGCATTCAATGATGCATAGCATGACCCCAGCAGCTCACTCCGTGACCTTGAGATTGATTTCCCAAATGAGCTGGCTTGATTATACAATAGATAGTTTGCTGGAGTTTTTGCTTTATTTGGCAAAGTTGAACATTTTTGATCTCTGGAAAACACTTTTAGCTATTTTTATCATATTCTTAGTCTGGAAATAGGGATGATACAATTTGTCTTGAGGACCCACAGACGCCTCTATCGGCAAAATATTGAATTATGTCATCACGTGATCTTGATCACTGAGCGGAATAGGTTGTCACGTAATTCATTAGGCCTGCACCCTCCTATTCTGCCTAAGACAAATCACGAATTTTAACTGAGAACATAACGAAATCACGTGACCTGACCTGAGGTCACATGCCAAAATTTCGACACTTTTCCATTCGAGTTCTCAAAAAAGATTACATAAAATTAATTTGCGGTTAATGGCTATTCCGATGATACATAGGTTTATACGCAGATAACAGGAGACCTGGATTTGACACGAAATATTCGGCCTCTTATTTTAACCCGCGCCGTGCCGGTGCTCGGCGCCACCTCCGCCGTGCCAGTGGGAGAGGGGGGGGGGGGGGGGCGTTTCGACGCCCCGTCTAACTCGGCTCCTATGGGACGTAGACACAAACCAAAAACACCGTTCGAAAGCCTCGTCAAAATGCATTTCGAAACTATTTCAGGCAATTCTTTTCTCAGGTCAATATTGAGGTAACCAGAGGTCACCAAGTGTCAGATTTTCGAGTTTTAGGACTTCGCTCCAGAAATTCCCGGATATCACAGGAACTATGATAGCTAGGTAGGAACAAACAGAAAAAAAAACAATGGAAAACTCTTGAAAAATGCAATCGACAAGGTATCCTCAGATTTGTGCTCAGGTGAATAGTTTAGGCTCCGGAGCTCATCAAATGTCAAAAAGGCTATTTTTTAGCAAAACAGTTTTCACAAATATATTTTTACCTAACAAAGATAAGACAGTAATTTTGACGCCATCGTGTTTGTCTCATCAAGGTGCTTCGTATCATATACATATTGGCCAGGTTAGGTCAATTTAGCAATTTGACCTCAGGTCTAGGTCAAGTGGTAACCCAATTAGGTCATGTTGCATATTGAGAGACGTGCCTCGACGAGACAAACACATTGGTGCCAGTTTCACTTATCTATCTGGATTTTGCCGAGAGTTATTGGCAAAGAAGTGTTGGTGACCTCGGGTGACCTCATCTGACCCTGTAGGGGTCACCGAACACAAATTGCACCTGGAACTTCAATAATGGCCTATGATAACATGATCCAGAAGGAATTTGGCTGATATAATTCGTATCCTCAGAATAGGAAGCAGTTGATTATTTCCCCATTGACTTATAATGGCGAGGTCACAAAATTGACCCGACCGTAGGTCACCGATATAAAAAATCCGAGATATATGCATTGTAGGTACTATTGATCTTATGAAATCCTGTAAGTACGAAATCCATCGGCCAAAAACTGTGGCTGTGGTGCGAACGGAAACAGCTATCTCAGTTTAAAAGTAATGTTGAAGGTGAACTATTTCCTTTAAGCAGTATATAGCAACTTACTGATTTCATGAACATCATCCGTGCAAAAATTCACGCCTTTTCATCGCCCTCTAAATGCAGACATACGAAAAGTAGAGCGACCTTATAATTCAATATTATCGTTATATACACCTGTACCTTAGCGAGAAGAACAGTGGCGTAAGAACGTCATGGAATGTGAGGACTGAGGACCAGTGCAGTATTGACCTTGTTCTGAGAAAAATCAAACCTTATGCAATATTTCTTCGCGGATTTGAGCTCTTCTCTTGGTGAACCTTTTGTGATCTCAAATTTGCTTCATTTAACAAAATAGTAAGAATTATAACCAAAAGTGGAGCAAGACCCCTGGCCCTTCTGCTCCTACGCATATACAAAAACATGCAGTTTTAATTGTTTATGCAATTGCAGATTGACACACGCTGAGAATAATTGCTTTTTTGTATCTTTCTCATCATGGGCATCACCACCACTGCACAGTGGGCGACAACGGCCTGCTAGCGAGACATGGGGTGAAAAATACAATTTCAAAAATTACTATTTTATACGGCTTATTTTCAAGAAAAATGTCCATAGCATGACAGTATAACACCGATTCGCCAATATTATTTTTTATGTGTATGCACAATGTTTTCAAACACACACTATTGTTCAGCTGCCGATATTGCTATGGCGCGCCTCTTTCTCATCGCATGGATATATGCTAATGTGAGAGGCGAAGAACGTTTCGTAGAGGCTTTGTGGTATTTTTCTTGAAAGTATACATCATCAGCAGCCCGAAATACCTATATATGACCTTTTCATGTGAATTAGCAATTTTATATTCTAACATTAAGTAAGGTATTTTATTTGAAGTGGCTGACCAACAGAATCAAAACTTGAGTTTAATCCTACAATTTTCATTCCACGGTTCTCCGCTTTGATGAAACATTTTGTCTGCCTCGTTAGAGTTTTTACTTTGTGCCTATTAAAAGAAACCTTGCGCATATTTGCGCGTTTTATTTTGCAGCTTATTTTATAGTGTACATCACTATTAAAGGGAATAGGTCACCTTGAAAGTTGTCTTGAAGTTCAACCATTAGGTGCATCTTGAGCCAAAACTATGAATATGACTTTGGTTTGGACAACGGATGGATATATGTGGAGAAAGAAGTAAGTTTCTCTTTCTATTTCACGAGAAATCGTACGATAGCAGCTGGCGTTCTGGCTCCGCCCCGCTCCGCCTGACGCCAAGTACAGTCTCTTACAAGTTGCTGCCGCACCGCCCGGGCGGCTGAGCGGATATTAACGAGGCGTCGTGACCAGAGACTACGTGCTAGAGAGTGTACCTGCCTCCGGCGGCGCGGCGGCGAGCGTTCGTTCCCCGATCGTGGCCCGGAACAGCGGGATTGAAAACGGGCCCACTAGTCCTGTGTCGAAATTACTTAACGTAGAGAGGTAATTCTTTCACCACAAACCATGTTTAGATCTGCTCTACAAATCTGCTATCTCAGTCCAAAACCCCATGTTAAAGGTGAACTATTCCCTTTAACTGTGCGCCATTACAATGCCAGGATCTCTGAGCTGTCTCTACTTAACTGGCCGTACAAAGGCCATTTATTCAAGATAAAAGTATAAAGATAGCAAATGACAAGGGCTACAAAATGTCTGTCTCGGATTTTCGATTTTTTTGCTTTTTTACCCAAAAACATTCATTTTTTCATTTTTTAAAAGATGCTCTCAAAATCAAACTTGTCAAACATTTCCCAAAAACCGGAATATATGCTGGAAAACCACATATTGCCAATACCCAAACGAAATTTCAAAGCAATATCTTTGTTTTGTATTGACTTATGGCTCCCTAAGTAAGAGTAACTCATGACGTCTTATTTGTTATTGCGTTGTTGGCTTTTATTGACCTGATACAGACACATCAATGCCAGCACTGTATTTCTGAGACAAAACCGGTCTAGAAATATGCCTTTTGTATTTATATTTATTAATTTCAAATTTTGACCTTGTGACCTGACCTTGATCTGAGCTGAGCTTGACATTAACTTCACTTAAATGAGGTCTGATGGTAAAACGACTATCATTATCGAAGTATACGTGTACAATAGCCCATAAAACATGTGTCGCATGACTTTCGTAGATTTTCTGCGCATAGTGACTTTTTGTGACCTGACCTTGACCTTGACCTTTGCCAAGAATCTCACTTTAGCTCATGCGGGTTGTGTATTATACCTTTGGGAGCATTGTGGGTGATCATGGTCGCAATCAAAGGCTTTGGATGGAAAGTATGGCCCATAAAACCAAATGCCTCGATTTTGACCTTTGACTCGACTTTGACCTAATATGTGACCACAATCCCACAATTTCGAGTATGCTTTAGATGTGAGTCACTGAAAGCTTTCGAATGCCGCCTTGCGTGTCTCTCTGTGATCATTGGTTCCGGGGATAGGGGGGGGGGGGAATATTTGCCTCCCCCGGTCAATGCCGGGTTAACCCAGATAAAAAGGTGCATATTTTGAGCTCCCTGATTCATCAGCTATCGATTGATATGCTACATGTTCAAACCGATGCCGTAAATTGAAGAAGAAACGCCGTGTCGCGCTAAAAGGCCGTTCTCGCCCACTGTGCACTGGGGACACCAGGGACTTTGTCCCTAATAATTTTCAGCCATCCCTAATATGGCCCCATGTTTAAGTTCATGTGCACTTGGATTGTCCTACTAATTTTGAAACCGTGGCGACGCTATTGCTTCTCATAGTTGCGTTTTCCCCTATTTCCACTCACTTTTTAACGCTGTTAAAGGAAAAAGTTCACCTTCAACATTAGTTTTAAACTGAGATAGCAGCAAGGGCGGAGCCAGAGGGGGGGGGGGCGAACGGGGCCATGCCCCCCCAAGCCTGTTTAAAGGGAAATAATGACCTTTTGATTTTGTTAGCAACAATTTCTTAGGCTACCGCTATGGTTTTAAAATTATTTTATTTAAATTTAAGAAATAAATAAAATTATTCCCAAATTCGAAGTTGTAAGTTTGGGAAAAATACCAAACAAGTACCTTGTGTACTTCATGAAGGTCATTGACAAATTCGCCCTTCCCTACCATTGTTTACATCCATTGCGGCATTTTTGGAGGCTCTGTGACATTTCCGATCAAACTGAGCGCTGCTCGGACACACGCTAGTAGCGCTTTCATTCTCCATGGCAACCAGGCGTCAGCCAATCAAAAGCCAGAAAGGGAAACGTTCTGGCTTTTCATTGGCTCACGCCTGGTTGCCATGGAGAACGAAAGCGCTACTAGCAACAACTCGCCACAATGGTTAAGTGCGCCGAGAAGCATGACAATGCTTTGTAAACAAATCGCCGACGCTAAATAGGTCGCCGTCGATGTGCATCGATGAGCTTCCGATTTAATTGCCAGTTTTGTGTTATTGTTTGTTAGTTTTTTGGGGAAAAATTATTATTTTTCATGATAATATAAAGCATAGTGTTATATACAGCCACAGACAAATTATACAATACTCCTAATGTTGAAAACAAATGAATTTATTTTCAAAAATTGAGGGTCGCAACCACTAACTATGCCGCCGTTGATGTGCATCGATGAGCTTCCGATTTTATTGCCACTTTTTCCAATCGCTGTTAGTTTTAGAAGACCGCCGGGCATATAATCACAACAAGCAGAACGCACAATATATTTTCCACTCCATTGCGTAAAAAAACAATACGGGAAAAGCCCGCAGTTTGATGAGGACCAAAAGTACTTGCAAGTACCGGTCGTTAAAAGTGTGGAACGCTTATCAACTTTAACTTGAAATATCTTTCGGTAGGAAAGTTTTCATGCAAAATGTGATGAATTTACAATATATTTTGGTCTCGTCTGGCGATTTCAAGTGCTAACTCCATTTTTGTGGAAAAAGGTCATTATTTCCCTTTTTTTGGGGGGGGCAAACTATGTTTTGCCCCCCCCCCAAACGTGAAATCTAATGCATGCTATATTTGCGTTTTTAGAACGGTACTGGGCATCCCAAAATTGCAGCAGTCAAAATCAAGCTAGCCACAGTCAAAAACTGAAAAATTTCGCGCCGCTTCGCGGCATGACACAAGTTTCGCAATTGCATATACAAATTTGGAAAATTAATTCCATTAAGTGTCTTGCAGAGGCTCTCCTTGGCGGTAATTGCTGGCCCAAGGGCCAACTCTCTTCATAAAATATTATCTTTAAAGCGGGCTACATGTTTAGCTTGTCTGCCGAGTTCCGAAAAAGGTGACGCGAACGCAAAGACGCGGACTTCGGCAACCGGAAGCTGTTCCAGCGGTGCCCAACTTGTTGGCCCGAAGAGCTGATAGTGGGGACCAGGCCAGGACTATCTCCCCAAGCCATCTCCCCCAGGCTCCTCCAGATCCACAGGGACCATTTATGCGCGGAAATGTCGGTCTGCCTCTTGCTACTTTGAAACCATTTGCACCGTTACCAGTTGTTTGTTACAGTTCGGTACATAGGTATGTATACAGACTACAGTTATTATTATCATATGTACTATTGAGCGCAGACTGCCACCGGCCATCGTGATTTACTATCCGAGGCTAATGTATATGAAAAACAACATTCATTTCAACATTTTGCATCATACCGAGATGTGCAACCAGGAAAAGGGGTTACCTGAGGCTTGGCTCCACTCACGGCCTGGTTCCAATATTAAAAATGCGTTTTCCACGACCTAAAATTAAAATGTTCACGCCGCTTCGCGGCGTCACATCAGTGGCCATCGTCATAACGAAGCCATCGTCATCGTCTTCGTTTCGTCGTAACGCTGAATTGAATGAATAACATTTTTAGCTTCTTATCCTCTACAAGGCTAAGAAGCTAAAAATGCCTATGTTTCTGGGTTTTAGCAGGCAAACCCGAGCAAAAAAAAAATCGTGCCGCTCCGCGGCGCTAAATAACAAGTACCTACTATAACATGCAAATCCGCATTAAAAATGTTGCAAAGGCTTAAATACACGCATAACAAATTGGGGTACATTTTTTTCTCGTCATTTCGGCCGACCCCTTACTCAAAAATTATCGGCGACGCCCCTGGGTACAGCTGACAATTGACATAGTTTTTCTCAGTGTAAGGCAATGTCGGAACAATACAAACTGCAAGCTGACATCTTTCCTTTTTCGATATCCCAAAAGGTCGAAAACCTAAAAAAAAAATGGGGGAAAAAATCGAAATCGAGTGGTTGCAAAATAAAGTGGCCCAAATCCGGGGAGAAATTCGAAATTGGGGGTAGGTAAGGTCCGCTAAAAAACGGTTTGGCCCCCCCCCCCCCCAACAAAAAAAACGGCCGGCTGGATCCGCCCTTAGATAGCAGTTTTGTAGCCTGTGTTCGGAAACCCCTATCTGCAAGTTTTGTTTTTGACTGAAAAGACTCCAGCCGAATATATTTGATTTTTTTTTGGCGAAGGAATGCGGTGCTGGCGAAATAATATGGTGCTGGATCTAGCCCGGGCAGAGGCTATACCATCAGCCAATCAGCTTGCAGCTGGTGCTAGCAAGTGAACCGCCGGCCGCCGGTTGGCACATCTCTAATGCGAGTCTATCCTTACGCGACTTCTTTCGAATCTGATTGGCTGAGCCATTTTTTAAATTCGCATGACGTCAGAACTCTGACTCAGAGAGTATGCATATAGTTTTGATAAACAATATGAATGTACGGCCTTGTGTCCTGAATCGGCGCGATATAAGGCCATTTTTGACAATATAAAAATAAATTGTATTACAAAATATAATCAAATCGTGTTTGGGAAAATTTTCCAAGGTGAACTATTTTCTTTAAATAGTCTACTTGTATTTCATCTCAATTGCTTTTGAAGTAATACATAACTTACGGAATCGCGCCCTTTGACCATGTTCACCTACACCCGTTCTATAGGAAGGCTGTTGATTGACAGAGCTGTATGGCTGTTGGTCGTTTCAGGGACAGTTGATTGACATCTCTGTGTGGCTGTTGGTCGTTTTAGGGCTACCAACGGCGTGCTCAACAAGCCCGTGCTGCGGGTAGCGGCCGAGGACCTGGCGCTGACCGGTGGCGCTGCCAAGCGGCCGGTCCCGCGCAACCTGACCGACAGCGACCTGCCCGAACAGCCGACCGCCACGCCCCTGGTATTCATCTCCGGCATCTCCGGCGGCAAGTCGGACGTCTGTCGAATGACGTCATCACAGCCGTGTGAGTTGTCGAATGACGTCATCACAGCCGTGTGAGTTGTCGAATGACGTCATCACAGCCATGTGAGTTGTCGAATAACGTCATCACAGCCGTGTAAGTTGTCGAATGACGTCATCATAGCCGTGTGAGTTGTCAAATGACGTCATCACAGCCGTGCGAGGAGTGAATTGCCGCCAGTCTATCTCAATCGCCGGCCAATGAAGTCGATGTGCGCCGGCCGCCGACGTTACTGGAGCCGACTCGGATCAGCGATCCCGGTGTGACACTGTTACTAGGCGGGTTGACGCCGCCACACAGCAGCTGCGGGGTGCATTGACGCCGCCACACAGCAGCTGCGGGGTGCATTGACGCCGCCACACAGCAGCTGCGGGGTGCATTGACGCCGCCACACAGCAGCTGCGGGGTGCATTGGCATCGTCTCGCAACTTTTGGCAGCGATGGTAGTTCGTTGAAAAAAAGACAACGAAACAATGTGCTCCTAGCTCCTTGTTTGCTCTTGTCTTTTTCATTCGCCAAAAATACGACGTATAGGTATGTTTTCTAGCTTCTGCAAATGGCGACAACGAAAAGGCGACCACGTCTCAAATATTAACGCCAAATCGTTGTCAATATCGACAGAACTTCTACTGGAAACTAAGGCCATCAGGCCTTTCAATGCCGCATCCATTCGCCACATAATCGTTGTTGATTCTGCACATGTCGATCCTCGTTAAACCCCCACTGTTTCTAGGTACAGTGGAACCCCATTAGTGGCGGGCTTGTTTGCCGCTGGCCACCTGGCTCTCCGGATCTCCCGATGCTGTATCATGTGTGTGTTCTGCTGGCGCTGACCGGCACCGCTGGGGCGGCGGCTGTATCATGTGTGTGTAGTGTGTTCTGCTGGCGCTGACCGGCACCGCTGGGGCGGCGGCTGTATCATGTGTGTGTGTTCTGCTGGCGCTGACCGGCACCGCTGGGGCGGCGGCTGTATCATGTGTGTGTAGTGTGTTCTGCTGGCGCTGACCGGCACCGCTGGGGCGGCGGCTGTATTATGTTTGTGTTCTGCTGGCGCTGACCGGCACCGCTGGGGCGGCGGCTGTATCATGTGTGTGTAGTGTGTTCTGCTGGCGCTGACCGGCACCGCTGGGGCGGCGGCTGTATCATGTGTGTGTAGTGTGTTCTGCTGGCGCTGACCGGCACCGCTGGGGCGGCGGCTGTATCATGTGTGTGTAGTGTGTTCTGCTGGCGCTGACCGGCACCGCTGGGGCGGCGGCTGTATCATGTGTGTGTAGTGTGTTCTGCTGGCGCTGACCGGCACCGCTGGGGCGGCGGCTGTATCATGTGTGTGTTCTGCTGGCGCTGATCGGCACCGCTGGGGCGGCGGCTGTATCATGTGTGTGTAGTGTGTTCTGCTGGCGCTGACCGGCACCGCTGGGGCGGCGGCTGTATTGTGTGTGTGTAGTGTGTTCTGCTGGCGCTGACCGGCACCGCTGGGGCGGCGGCTGTATCATGTGTGTGTTCTGCTGGCGCTGACCGGCACCGCTGGGGCGGCGGCTGTATCATGTGTGTGTGTTCTGCTGGCGCTGACCGGCACCGCTGGGGCGGCGGCTGTATTATGTTTGTGTGTTCTGCTGGCGCTGACCGGCACCGCTGGGGCGGCGGCTGCATCACGTGTGTGTTCTGCTGGCGCTGACCGGCACCGCTGGGGCGGCGGCTGTATCATGTGTGTGTAGTGTGTTCTGCTGGCGCTGACCGGCACCGCTGGGGCGGCGGCTGCATCACGTGTGTGTTCTGCTGGCGCTGATCGGCACCGCTGGGGCGGCGGCTGTATCATGTGTGTGTAGTGTGTTCTGCTGGCGCTGACCGGCACCGCTGGGGCGGCGGCTGTATCATGTGTGTGTAGTGTGTTCTGCTGGCGCTGACCGGCACCGCTGGGGCGGCGGCTGTATCATGTGTGTGTAGTGTGTTCTGCTGGCGCTGACCGGCACCGCTGGGGCGGCGGCTGTATCATGTGTGTGTTCTGCTGGCGCTGACCGGCACCGCTGGGGCGGCGGCTGTATCATGTGTGTGTAGTGTGTTCTGCTGGCGCTGACCGGCACCGCTGGGGCGGCGGCTGTATCATGTGTGTGTTCTGCTGGCGCTGACCGGCACCGCTGGGGCGGCGGCTGTATTATGTTTGTGTGTTCTGCTGGCGCTGACCGGCACCGCTGGGGCGGCGGCTGTATCATGTGTGTGTTCTGCTGGCGCTGACCGGCACCGCTGGGGCGGCGGCTGTATCATGTGTGTGTTCTGCTGGCGCTGATCGGCACCGCTGGGGCGGCGGCTGTATCATGTGTGTGTAGTGTGTTCTGCTGGCGCTGACCGGCACCGCTGGGGCGGCGGCTGTATCATGTTTGTGTAGTGTGTTCTGCTGGCGCTGACCGGCACCGCTGGGGCGGCGGCAGAACGACAGAGCACAGAGAGTGAGCAGGTCCAGCCGCTGCAACAGAGCTGACCTGATATCTCAACCGTCTGCAGAGGTCGAAGCCGGTCAATATCGACTAACTTGGGCCAAATGTAAATCGTTTTTTTTTTATTGGCTTAGTCCGTCATATTTAGCTTACTTGGTATCAGATGAACATATGACGCGTATGGCAGTTTCCTGACATGATGAATTGAAATGGTCCATCCGTATTCTTTCCGTATATTCCTTGTCTATTTTGATGTGAGATAATTTGCCATGGTTTCTGACGTCTGACCTCGATTGTCACTGTCCTCTTATCCCTGGGTGCTGCCCTGCCCTGTCCTGCCCTGTACTGCCCCTCTCCGCACTCTGCCCTGCCCTGCCCTGCCCTGCCCCGCCCCCTGTCCATCCCCGCCCCTGTCCATCCCCGCCCTGCCCTGCCCCGCCCCGTCCCACCCTCTGCCCTGCCCTCTGCCCTGTCCTGTCCTGTACTGCCCCGCCCTGCCCTGCCCCGCCCCGTCCCACCCTGTCCAGCCCTGTACTGCCCCGCCCCGCCCTCTGCCCTGCCCTGCCCTGCCCTGCCCCGCCCCGCCCCCTGTCCATCCCCGCCCTTCCCTGCCCCGCCCCGTCCCACCCTCTGTCCTGTCCTGCCCCGCCCCGCCCCGCCCTCTGCCCTGCCCTGCCCCGCCCCCTGTCCCGCCCCGCCCCGCCCCGCCCCGCCCTGCCCTGCCCCGCCCCGTCCCACCCTGTCCTGCCCTGTACTGCCCCGCCCCGCCCTCTGCCCTGCTCTGCCCTGCCCTGCCCTGCCCCGCCCCGCCCCCTGTCCATCCCCGCCCTTCCCTGCCCCGCCCCGTCCCACCCTCTGCCCTGTCCTGCCCCGCCCTGCCCCGCCCTGCCCCGCCCTGCCCTGCCCCGCCCCGTCCCACCCTGCTCTGACCCTGTGTTGTGTGCGTGTGTCGGCAGTGCTGGCGCGGCCGGCGCCCGGCGGCCAGCAGTTCGGCTCTCACGACGTGATGCACCTGTACCAGTCGTCGGGGAGCGCCGCCAGCGCCCGGCGCTCGTCGCAGCACCTGGAGGTCATGCGCCGCAAGGACATCTTCTACAGCGGCAGCCTGCTCAACATCGCTCAGTACAAGTTAGCATCCTGTAGTGGCTGAGTGGCGCCCCTCTGTCGTGTGTCGGCTGCCGTGAGGACGGTGCAGCCGCTCCGGACCGGACCGCTCCGAACCGGACCGGCTCCGGACCGCTCCGGACCGCTCCGGACCGCTCCGGATCGCTCCGGATCGCTCCGGGTCGCTCCGGATCGCTCCGGGTCGCTCCGGGTCGCTCCGGATCGCTCCGGGTCGCTCCGGGTCGGACCGGCTCCGATGGCCCGGCCTAACATGTCACAGCTGAGTAGAACTGCGAGGACTAACGCAGCTGCGTTCCGTCAGCCGTGTATCTGTCAGCTGCGTTCCGTCAGCCGTGTATCTGTCAGCTGCGTTCCGTCAGCCGTGTATCTGTCAGCTGCGTTCCGTCAGCCGTGTATCTGTCAGCTGCGTTCCGTCAGCCGTGTATTTGTCAGCTGCGTTCCGTCAGCCGTGTATCTGTCAGCTGCGCTCCGTCAGCCGTGTATCTGTCAGCTGCGTTCCGTCAGCCGTGTATCTGTCAGCTGCGTTCCGTCAGCCGTGTATCTGTCAGCTGCGTTCCGTCAGCTGTGTATATGTCAGCTGCGCTCCGTCAGCCGTGTATCTGTCAGCTGCGCTCCGTCAGCCGTGTATCTGTGAGCTGCGCTCCGTCAGCCGTGTATCTGTCAGCTGTGTTCCGTCAGCTGTGTATTTGTCAGCTGCGCTCCGTCAGCCGTGTATCTGTCAGCTGCGCTCCGTCAGCCGTGTATCTGTCAGCTGCGCTCCGTCAGCTGTGTATCTGTCAGCTGCGCTCCGTCAGCCGTGCATCTGTCAGCTGAGTTACGTCAGCCGTGTATCTGTCAGCTGCGCTCCGTCAGCTATGTATCTGTCAGCTGCGCTCCGTCAGCCGTGTATCTGTCAGCTGCGCTCCGTCAGCTATGTATCTGTCAGCTGAGTTCCGTCAGCCGTGTATCTGTCAGCTGCGCTCCGTCAGCCGTGTATCTGTCAGCTGCGTTCCGTCAGCCGTGTATCTGTCAGCTGCGTTCCGTCAGCTGTGTATCTGTCAGCTGCGCTCCGTCAGCCGTGTATCTGTCAGCTGCGCTCCGTCAGCCGTGTATCTGTCAGCTGCGCTCCGTCAGCTATGTATCCGACTTCATACTGCGTCAGGAGTGCACACGAGGCGGAACGGTTTAATGGCTGGCATGGAGAGGCACTGTAATAGAAGGCTCACTAGCGTAGATCATCAATGATGCGACGATTCCGGTCTAAATGTAACTCGGAAATGCACCATATTTCTGCTGTTTGTTTTCGGTTTAATGACGGTATCACAGTCAGTCGAGGAATATTCGTTAGTGGTTTCCAAATTAAAGGTCAGCAAACTGAGGCAGCTTTGTATCGGCCCAGGTGCGTCCTGAATGAATCCCACATCAGAGTGTTGACCGGTCCGCGTCGGCGTGTTTGTGTGTGTGTGTGTCGGCAGGTCGAACCAGGAGGTGTACGAACAGGAGGTGGCCGCGCCGGTGGTGGACGCCACAGCGCGCACCGTGATCTGCGGCTGTATCCAGTGTCCCAAGGACGTAGCCGACACGCTGCAAGACATGATGGGCCTCACGCTGCTCAAGGACCCCGTCTTCCTCACGTTTGCCATCTCAAACTTCCTCACCAGCATCGGCTTTAGCGTGCCGTACATCTACATCGCGGTGAGGACGCCGCGCCGTGGCCTGGCCGCGCTGGCTGGGCTGCGGCGGTGTGATGCAGGGGGCCAGGGAAGGCCGCCGTGGCCTGGCCGCGCTGGCTGAGCTGCGGCGGTGTGATGCAGGGGGCCAGGGAAGGCCGCCGTGGCCTGGCCGCGCTGGCTGGGCTGCGGCGGTGTGATGCAGGGGGCCAGGGCCGCCCAGGGGAGGTTGGCCGTTGGTGACCTCGCTGGCGGTGGCGGCTCGCGAGGACTTATTCACGACCTTATTGGAAGTGTGGTCATGAGTTAAATCTGGCTTATGAGGAGACCTACGACGACGGCAATGGAGCTGCCTTAGCAAAAGTGGCTATATGTTCATTGTTCATAATGCTTTGCTTAGCGAAACCTTCGTCTCCGAAAAGTTCAATAAAGTATGGGGCTAACTTTATTACGGATAAGTGTCAAAGGGAATGTTTCACCTTTGTATTGGTTTTGAACTGAGATAGCCATTATATTTGGCCGTTATTTAAATGTCGAAAATACTGAGGTCATTTCCCCAAAAACTTAGCCGTTTTTAAGCAATTTCATTTCTTATTTGCAAAATGGGGTCTAGGCCGCTGATTGACTGACAGCCACTTTGTCAGCCAATCCCACTTTATCAGCCAATCAGCGGCGGTCTATAACTCAATAATGACGTTATCATCCCAAATTTAAAAGTAGTTTGTATACAATTATGTGACTTTTCGAGAGAGAAAAATATCACCATCGTTTTCAGCAGCACTTACTTCATATTTTCGGCTACAACCAGCTTATATTTGACAACTTTCACAAAGGTGAAGCATTCCCTTTAATACATTGAAAACAAGCGTTAATTGACTTCATTGTGTTTTGAGCATCGGTAACTTATTAAGCGATTTATTTTGAGACATTTGTTTTTAGACGTCATTTCCTATGAAGATGTGCGCTCTCCTATACTCCACCCAGAATAGCGTATGTCCACCCAACCAGCGAATCGTATACTCCACCCAGAATAGCGTATGTCCACCCAACCAGCGAATCGTATACTCCACCCAGAATAGCGTATGTCCACCCAACCAGCGAATCGTATACTCCACCCAGAATAGCGTATGTCCACCCAACCAGCGAATCGTATACTCCACCCAGAATAGCGTATGTCCACCCAACCAGCGAATCGTATACTCCACCCAGAATAGCGTATGTCCACCCAACCAGCGAATCGTATACTCCACCCAGAATAGCGTATGTCCACCCAACCAGCGAATCGTATACTCCACCCAGAATAGCGTATGTCCACCCAACCAGCGAATCGTATACTCCACCCAGAATAGCGTATGTCCACCCAACCAGCGAATCGTATACTCCACCCAGAATAGCGTATGTCCACCCAACCAGCGAATCGTATACTCCACCCAGAATAGCGTATGTCCACCCAACCAGCGAATCGTATACTCCACCCAGAATAGCGTATGTCCACCCAACCAGCGAATCGTATACTCCACCCAGAATAGCGTATGTCCACCCAACCAGCGAATCGTATACTCCACCCAGAATAGCGTATGTCCACCCAACCAGCGAATCGTATACTCCACCCAGAATAGCGTATGTCCACCCAACCAGCGAATCGTATACTCCACCCAGAATAGCGTATGTCCACCCAACCAGCGAATCGTATACTCCACCCAGAATAGCGTATGTCCACCCAACCAGCGAATCGTATACTCCACCCAGAATAGCGTATGTCCACCCAACCAGCGAATCGTATACTCCACCCAGAATAGCGTATGTCCACCCAACCAGCGAATCGTATACTCCACCCAGAATAGCGTATGTCCACCCAACCAGCGAATCGTATACTCCACCCAGAATAGCGTATGTCCACCCAACCAGCGAATCGTATACTCCACCCAGAATAGCGTATGTCCACCCAACCAGCGAATCGTATACTCCACCCAGAATAGCGTATGTCCACCCAACCAGCGAATCGTATACTCCGTCAACGCTAATTGTGCAAACGTTCATCTTGTGTTTTGCCCCGCCCCCTTGTCCGACGACAGGGGTGAATGTCCCCTGCTCCCCATGTGGTGGCGCCCCTGAAAAAACCGGAATGAGATGACTGCAAGTGCGCGTAACCTGGTTTGTATGCTCGTATTCCGTGTCTGATATTTGACACATTAGCCAACTACCACCTTACGTCCTGTTTCCATAGCTTTAACCCTATTTGTAACAGGCTCCTGGCTACCCCTATTTGTAACAGGGGGGGGGGGGGGCGGATTCCGCCCCCCCCCGGAGATCTCGAGATCTACCCGTCCGATTTTCAAAAATGATACGGTGTTTGCTTCCCCTCAACACGATCTACATTTCTAAATAATACAAAAAATCTACATTATTTTTGATCCAACATAGCTTTCATGTTTATCGACCGACTTTAACACAACTAATAGGAATCGATAGATATTGAATTGGAAATTTATATATGATTGTGACGTTTTAAAATTCAAAAATCATAGGCGTGTGCAGGTCACTCAATATGGGGGTGAAGTAAATGCGTAATAAAACCATTTTTTATGTGTTTTTTTTTAATAAATGAAATGGTATGTGATTGTGACATTATAAAAACTGTTATAAATCATATTTTTTTTTGCCATAGGCGGTACCAGGTTAGTGAAAAAGGGAGGTCAAATTGGGAAAAAATATTAACCGCAGACAAGTTGCTACCCAGCACTATAAATATGTTACTGATCGTAAATAGTTCCTTTTTGCATGTTGTACTTCATCATAGGCGTATCCAGGATCCACACTGGGGCGGCACAAGACCTTTTTATAAGTATATTATCCGCTATTATGATACTAACTAGTCAACAGTGACTATTTCACTACAACTTCAATTAATATTGCTTACCCCCCTTTTTACCCTACCTGGACTCGCCTATTACCCTATAATCGTTCGTAGAGTAGCCTGTGGTGCGTGTTTCATTCGAAAACTGCAGTATGTTATGTCATTGTACGCCCATGCCTCTTAGTTTCCTTGCAATAATATGACCCCCTTTCTTCCATTCCTGAGCGCGCCTCTGGCAAAAATGACTTTATTCCCTTTTCTGGCCTCATATGTGCATATATCATTATAAGCTAAACGTCTATTGCGCCATTATCGCTGGCATATCGTCATCACCATGCCAGTCACCCCCCTTTTCATGTGCCTGAATACGCCCCTGAAACTCTATATGTAATAAATTATGCAAATAATGGAAGCAGAAGCTATCTTTTACATCTTGATAGCTATAAATGTCCCTTACATCGCTCTATTGGCGTCCCGCCAAGCATTTAATACTTCCTGGAACCCCCCCCCTTTCAAGCCCCTGAAACCGCCTCTGCCATGCAATTTTTATGATATTTTATTAACATCAACTAATTTGCACTTGTTGCAATCACCGTAAACCGATGTAACGCTTTCATACTTGAGGCAGTTAGGAAGAAACCCGTCAAGGTCGCATTTCCGTATTATCGCCAAATGTCGCCTCCGAACCCACCCAAAACTGTGCCCTGGAACCGCCTCTGTTCAGGTTAAGAACTCAAAATGTTGACTCCAAATGCGGTATTTAATTCTATGAAAAGTCCCAAAATTTCATGGGCCTGCTCCCAGCCGTTTGGAGATATCTGCGAAAAACATGAGGGGGGGGGACGGAATCCGCCCCCCTGTTACAAATAGGGTTAAAAAGGCTCCCAAATCCAACGGACAATTCTACTTATCCTTTTCTAGGATTATTTACACTCGGGATTGTTGCGTCTCTTTATCTTTAGGCCGCCGATTTCGTGACTATTTTCGACCATAATTATGTATTACCGTTGGCTAAATTTCAAGGGGGAATCATAGTTTTTCCCCCTCCTGCCCTTTTCCAGGAGGGGGAGGGGGGCAATCTGCCCCCGCTGCCCTTCCCCCCCCTCCCGGTGGCGCCGCACATGCCCATGCATAGGTTGACAACTCAGTGAGTATTCGTAACTCCTCAATACCGTTCACATTAGCTTCTTACAAACAACTTAGGATATTGTGACGTGAATCGCACTTACGAAATTCTTAAGCAAATTCTTACGAAAACACCCGACGAGAATCGCAAAATGTCCACGAACAAAACCTTATCGTAAGGATTTTCTTACTGTCTGCGAAGTTGACGTGAATACCAAATTTCTGTAAGAAGTAGATCGGTTGTAAGCAAATTCTTAGACAATTGTCGACGTGAATAGTGACAATAGTAATACAAATAGTAGAATAGTAATAGACAATAGTAATACAGTGACAGACAATAGCAATAGTGACAGACAATAGTGACACTATAGTGACAGTGCCAGACAATATAGTGACAGTGCCAGATAATATAGTGACAGTGCCATACACTATAGTGACAGTGCCAGACAATATAGTGACAGTGCCAGACAATATAGTGACAGTGCCAGACAATATAGTGACAGTGCCAGACAATATAGTGACAGTGCCAGACAATATAGTCAGACAATATAGTGACAGTGCCAGACAATATAGTGACAGTGTCAGACAATATAGTGACAGTGCCAGGCAATATAGTGCCAGTGCCAGACAATATAGTGACAGTGCCAGACAATAGTGACAGTGCCAGACAATATAGTGACAGTGTCAGACAATATAGTGACAGTGCCAGACAATATAGTGACAGTGCCAGATAATATAGTGACAGTGCCAGACAATATAGTGACAGTGCCAGATAATATAGTGACAGTGCCAGACAATATAGTGACGGTGCCAGACACTATAGTGACAGTGCCAGACAATATAGTGACAGTGTCAGACAATATAGTGACAGTGCCAGACAATATAGTGACAGTGTCAGACAATAGTGACAGTGCCAGACAATATAGTGACAGTGCCAGACAATATAGTGACAGCGCCAGACAATAGTGACAGTGCCAGACAATATAGTGACAGTGCCAGACAATATAGTGACAGTGCCAGACACTATAGTGACAGTGCAAGACAATAGTGACAGTGCCATACAGTATAGTGACAGTACCAGACAATATAGTGACAGTGCCAGACAATATAGTGACAGTGACAGACAATATAGTGACAGTGCCAGACAATATAGTGACAGTGCCAGACAATATAGTGACAGTGCCATACACTATAGTGACAGTGCCAGACAATATAGTGACAGTGTCAGACAATAGTGACAGTGACAGACAATATAGTGACAGTGCCAGACAATATAGTGACAGTGACAGACAATATAGTGACAGTGACAGACAATAGTGACAGTGCCAGACAATATAGTGACAGTGACAGACACTATAGTGACAGTGCCAGACAATATAGTAACAGTGCCAGACAATAGTGACAGTGCCAGACAATATAGTGACAGTGCCAGAGACTATAGTGACAGTGCCAGACAATAGTGACAGTGCCAGACAATATAGTGACAGTACCAGACAATATAGTGACAGTGCCAGACAATATAGTGACAGTGACAGACAATATAGTGACAGTGCCAGACAATATAGTGACAGTGCCAGACAATATAGTGACAGTGCCAGACAATAGTGACAGTGCCAGACAATATAGTGACAGTGACAGACACTATAGTGACAGTGCCAGACAATATAGTAACAGTGCCAGACAATAGTGACAGTGCCAGACAATATAGTGACAGTGCCAGACACTATAGTGACAGTGCCAGACAATAGTGACAGTGCCAGACAATATAGTGACAGTACCAGACAATATAGTGACAGTGCCAGACACTATAGTGACAGTGCCAGACAATAGTGACCGTGCCAGACAATATAGTGACAGTGCCAGGCACTATAGTGACAGTGCCAGACAATAGTGACAGTGCCAGACAATATAGTGACAGTGCCAGACAATATAGTGACAGTGCCAGACACTATAGTGACAGTGACAGACAATATAGTGACAGTGCCAGACAATATAGTGACAGTGACAGACAATATAGTGACCGTGCCAGACAATATAGTGACAGTACCAGACAATATAGTGACAGTGCCAGACAATTAGTGACAGTGACAGACAATATAGTGACAGTGACAGACAATAGTGACAGTGCCAGACAATATAGTGACAGTGACAGACACTATAGTGACAGTGCCAGACAATATAGTAACAGTGCCAGACAATAGTGACAGTGCCAGACAATATAGTGACAGTGCCAGACACTATAGTGACAGTGCCAGACAATAGTGACAGTGCCATACAATATAGTGGCAGTACCAGACAATATAGTGACAGTGCCAGACAATATAGTGACAGTGACAGACAATATAGTGACAGTGCCAGACAATATAGTGACAGTGACAGACAATATAGTGACAGTGCCATACACTATAGTGACAGTGCCAGACAATATAGTGACAGTGTCAGACAATAGTGACAGTGACAAACAATATAGTGACAGTGCCAGACAATATAGTGACAGTGACAGACAATATAGTGACAGACAGACAATATAGTGACAGTGCCAGACAATATAGTGACAGTGCCAGACAATATAGTGACAGTGCCAGACAATATAGTGACAGTGACAGACAATATAGTGACAGTGACATACAATATAGTGACAGTGCCAGACAATATAGTGACAGTGCCAGACAATATAGTGACAGTGCCATACACTATAGTGACAGTGCCAGACAATATAGTGACAGTGCCAGACAATATAGTGACAGGGCCAGATAATATAGTGACAGTGACAGACAATATAGTGACAGTGACAGACAATAGTGACAGTGCCAGACAATATAGTGACAGTGCCAGACACTATAGTGACAGTGACAGACAATATAGTGACAGTGCCAGACAATATAGTGACAGTGACAGACACTATAGTGACAGTGCCAGACAATATAGTGACAGTGACAGACAATATAGTGACAGTGCCAGCCAATATAGTGACAGTGACAGACAATATAGTGACAGTGACAGACAATATAGTAACAGTGCCAGACAATATAGTGACAGTGACAGACAATAGTGACAGTGCCAGACAATATAGTGACAGTGACAGACAATATAGTGACAGTGCCAGACAATATAGTGACCGTGCCAGACAATATAGTGACAGTGGCAGACAATAGTGACAGTGACAGACAATATAGTGACAGTGACAGACAATATAGTGACCGTGCCAGACAATATAGTGACAGTGACAGACAATAGTGCCAGTGCCAGACAATATAGTGACAGTGACAGACACTATAGTGACAGTGCCAGACAATATAGTGACAGTTCCAGACAATATAGTGACAGTGTCAGACAATAGTGACAGTGCCAGACAATATAGTGACAGTGCCAGACACTATAGTGACAGTGCCAGACAATATAGTGACAGTGCCAGACAATATAGTGACAGTTCCAGACAATATAGTGACAGTGTCAGACAATAGTGACAGTGCCAGACAATATGGTGACAGTGTCAGACAATAGTGACAGTGCCAGACAATATAGTGACAGTGCCAGACACTATAGTGACAGTGCCAGACAATATAGTGACAGTGACAGACAACATAGTGACAGTGACAGACAATATAGTGTCAGTGCCAGACAATAGTGACAGTGCCAGACACTATAGTGACAGTGCCAGACAATAGTGACAGTTCCAGACAATATAGTGACAGTTCCAGACAATATAGTGACAGTGACAGACAATATAGTGACAGTGACAGACAATAGTGACAGTGCCAGACAATATAGTGACAGTGACATACAATATAGTGACAGTGACAGACAATATAGTGACAGTGACAGACAATATCGTGACAGTGACAGACAATATAGTGACAGTGCCAGACAATAGTGACAGTGCCAGACACTATAGTGACAGTGCCAGACAATAGTGACAGTTCCAGACAATATAGTGACAGTTCCAGACAATATAGTGACAGTGACAGACAATATAGTGACAGTGCCAGACAATAGTGACCGTGCCAGACAATATAGTGACAGTGCCAGACACTATAGTGACAGTGCCAGACAATAGTGACAGTGCCAGACAATATAGTGACAGTGCCAGACAATATAGTGACAGTGCCAGACACTATAGTGACAGTGACAGACAATATAGTGACAGTGACAGACAATAGTGACAGTGACAGACAATATAGTGACAGTGCCAGACACTATAGTGACAGTGCCAGACAATAAAGTGACAGTGCCAGACAATATAGTGACAGTTCCAGACAATATAGTGACAGTGTCAGACAATAGTGACAGTGCCAGACAATATAGTGACAGTGCCAGACACTATAGTGACAGTGACAGACAATATAGTGACAGTGACAGACAATATAGTGACCGTGCCAGACAATATAGTGACAGTACCAGACAATATAGTGACAGTGCCAGACAATTAGTGACAGTGACAGACAATATAGTGACAGTGACAGACAATAGTGACAGTGCCAGACAATATAGTGACAGTGACAGACACTATAGTGACAGTGCCAGACAATATAGTAACAGTGCCAGACAATAGTGACAGTGCCAGACAATATAGTGACAGTGCCAGACACTATAGTGACAGTGCCAGACAATAGTGACAGTGCCAGACAATATAGTGGCAGTACCAGACAATATAGTGACAGTGCCAGACAATATAGTGACAGTGACAGACAATATAGTGACAGTGCCAGACAATATAGTGACAGTGCCATACACTATAGTGACATTGCCAGACAATATAGTGACAGTGTCAGACAATAGTGACAGTGACAAACAATATAGTGACAGTGCCAGACAATATAGTGACAGTGACAGACAATATAGTGACAGACAGACAATATAGTGACAGTGCCAGACAATATAGTGACAGTGCCAGACAATATAGTGACAGTGCCAGACAATATAGTGACAGTGACAGACAATATAGTGACAGTGACATACAATATAGTGACAGTGCCAGACAATATAGTGACAGTGCCAGACAATATAGTGACAGTGCCATACACTATAGTGACAGTGCCAGACAATATAGTGACAGTGCCAGACAATATAGTGACAGTGCCAGATAATATAGTGACAGTGACAGACAATATAGTGACAGTGACAGACAATAGTGACAGTGCCAGACAATATAGTGACAGTGCCAGACACTATAGTGACAGTGACAGACAATATAGTGACAGTGCCAGACAATATAGTGACAGTGACAGACACTATAGTGACAGTGCCAGACAATATAGTGACAGTGACAGACAATATAGTGACAGTGCCAGCCAATATAGTGACAGTGACAGACAATATAGTGACAGCGACAGACAATATAGTAACAGTGCCAGACAATATAGTGACAGTGACAGACAATAGTGACAGTGCCAGACAATATAGTGACAGTGACAGACAATATAGTGACAGTGCCAGACAATATAGTGACCGTGCCAGACAATATAGTGACAGTGACAGACAATAGTGACAGTGACAGACAATATAGTGACAGTGACAGACAATATAGTGACCGTGCCAGACAATATAGTGACAGTGACAGACAATAGTGCCAGTGCCAGACAATATAGTGACAGTGACAGACACTATAGTGACAGTGCCAGACAATATAGTGACAGTTCCAGACAATATAGTGACAGTGTCAGACAATAGTGACAGTGCCAGACAATATAGTGACAGTGCCAGACACTATAGTGACAGTGCCAGACAATATAGTGACAGTGCCAGACAATATAGTGACAGTTCCAGACAATATAGTGACAGTGTCAGACAATAGTGACAGTGCCAGACAATATGGTGACAGTGTCAGACAATAGTGACAGTGCCAGACAATATAGTGACAGTGCCAGACACTATAGTGACAGTGATAGACAATATAGTGACAGTGACAGACAATATAGTGACAGTGACAGACAATATAGTGTCAGTGCCAGACAATAGTGACAGTGACAGACACTATAGTGACAGTGCCAGACAATAGTGACAGTTCCAGACAATATAGTGACAGTTCCAGACAATATAGTGACAGTGACAGACAATATAGTGACAGTGACAGACAATAGTGACAGTGACAGACAATATAGTGACAGTGACATACAATATAGTGACAGTGACAGACAATATAGTGACAGTGACAGACAATATAGTGACAGTGACAGACAATATAGTGACAGTGCCAGACAATAGTGACAGTGCCAGACACTATAGTGACAGTGCCAGACAATAGTGACAGTTCCAGACAATATAGTGACAGTTCCAGACAATATAGTGACAGTGACAGACAATATAGTGACAGTTGCGACAGTGCGCGCCGTCTCGCCGTGTGAGACTGGTCGGTAACGGTGCTGACGCCCCGCAGGACAAAGCCGTCCAGTCCGGTCTGGACCGGGACAGCGCCAGCTACCTGCTCTCCATCATCGGCATAAGCAACACCGTATCCAGGATCATCCTGGGCTACATCTCGGACCGGCCGTGCGTCAACCGGCTCTGGGTCTACAACTGCGCTCTCACTCTTTGCGGCATCGGTGGGTTCCGGCCGACAGGCTTCGCTCCCAACCATCCCTACCTGTCTCTTCTCGGCACTGATAACCATACCTACCTGTCTCTTCTCGGCACTGATAACCATACCTACCTGTCTCTTCTCGGCACTGATAACCATACCTACCTGTCTCTTCTCGGCACTGATAACTATACCTACCTGTCTCTTCTCGGCACTGATAACCATACCTACCTGTCTCTTCTCGGCACTGATAACCATACCTACCTGTCTCTTCTCGGCACTGATAACCATACCTACCTGTCTCTTCTCGGCACTGATAACCATTCCTACCTGTCTCTTCTCGGCACTGATAACCATACCTACCTGTCTCTTCTCGGCACTGATAACCATACCTACCTGTCTCTTCTCGGCACTGATAACCATACCTACCTGTCTCTTCTCGGCACTGATAACCATACCTACCTGTCTCTTCTCGGCACTGATAACCATACCTACCTGTCTCTTCTCGGCACTGATAACCATACCTACCTGTCTCTTCTCGGCACTGATCTAGCTTAACACACGTCTTACTGGGGGGGGGGGGGGGGGGGGGGGGGCATATTTTTTTTTGTTGTTGGGGGGGGGGGGGGCATATTTTTTTGTTTCCCCTCGCTTTATTTTGCAACACCTCAATGCATCCACCGAGACCTTCATCACACCGTCAAACGTTTTGTATTTGGCCTGACCTGTGTCGTCATCAGTGACTCCGGAGTCAACAATACTGGGCTTCCTTCGACAGATTTTCCGGGGTTATTAAATGCCGTTTGAGTTTGTAAAATCCGTCCAATGGTACCGAAGATACCAGAGAGAAATAGCCCCACCCTGGACAGCGCCCCAGTAACTGCTGGATTAAAGGGAAATATTGACCTTTTGATTTATTTGTATGCATTATCTTATGGAACATGTATGGTATTATTACGAGCGAGCGCGAAGCGCTCGCTCGTCCTTCAGTGGTGTATGGTAAAAAATCTGATTATGAGCGGCCCGGACCGACCCGTGGCGACGCTTTTGAGAAGCTCATATCTCTGCAACCGCACGTCCGATTGACAAGCGGACTTAAGCTGGCGTTCTGGCTCCGCCCCGCTCCGCCCGACGCCATGTACAGTCTCTGACAAGGGGCCGTCGTGCCGCCCGGGCGGCTGAGCGGATATTAACGAGGCGTCGTTATCAGAGACTTACGTGCCAGAGAGTGTACCTGCCTCCGGCGGCGAGCGTTCATGTCCAGATCGTGGCCCGGAACAGCGGACATGAAACCGGGCCCACTAGTCCTGTGTCGACATTACTTAACGTAGGGAGGTAATTCTTTTACCACAACCCATTTTTAGATCTGCTCTACAAATCTGCTATCTCAGTCCAAAACCCATGTTAAAGGTAAACTATTCCCTTTAGGAGTTTTTTCCGTTGATTCCACCGAACACAAGCCTAGTTTCCACCCTGTATATACATAATGAGCAATAATAAGCAACATGCATATTGCATAGGCCTGACGACTATGCATGTTCACTGGTTGGTTATTGGCATACAATTAAATTAAATTCAGTGTAGTGGGTTAAGAATAGGATAACTCGATGACTCCAGTTTCTCGGGTGAAACTCTGTGTGCTGCTCGCAATAAAGCATGCATTATCTGCTGGCACAATCCCCCCTCCCCCCCCCCCCCCCCCCGGTGTTCAGCATCCTTTCTCAACGCCACCATCTCCCCCAAGCAACTTCAATAGAAAATATCTACTGACGACTGAACCATCCGTCAGCCCGCTCCCCGACCGATCCCGACCGATCCCCGACCGATCCCGACCGATCCCCGAACGATCCCCGACCGATCCCCGACCGATCCCTGTCCTTCCCGACCGATCCCCGACCGATCCCCGACCGATCCCGACCGATCCCCGACCGATCCCTGTCCTCCCCGACCGATCCCCGACCTGATCCCCGTCCTGCTCCCCGACCGATCCCTGTCCTGCCCCCGACCGATCCCTGTCCTGCCCCCGACCGATCCCTGTCCTGCCCCCCGACCGATCCCTGTCCTGCCCCCCGACCGATCCCTGTCCTGCTCTCCGACCGATCCCCATCCAGAGACTGACCTCCCCCACTGACCCAGCCGTGTCCCCCGGGCCCCGATGCCGACTAACGTCGTGGTTTGCGTGTGTCCGTGTTGTCAGCCACTGCCCTGAGCGCCTTCTGTACGGACTTTGCCACGCTGGCGTTGTACGCGGCCGTGTTCGGCTTCACGATCGGCGCCTACGTCGGCCTGACCTCGGTCATCCTGGTGGACCTGCTCGGCCTGGACAAGCTGACGAACGCGTTCGGCCTGCTGCTGCTGTTCCAGGGTGTGGCGACGCTCGTCGGTCCACCTATTGCCGGTACGGCGGCCGACAGCAACGCAGCGGAGTAATTCACGCCCGAAACGGCAGAGTTCAATTGTAATTACTGTTGCGTACATTGGTAGATAAAGTCAGTTAGGTAAATTAATGTTTGGTTAATACAAATTAAAATCAAAATATAGTACAAATTGATCAACTTGGTCAACTTGGAGAGTTTTGTAATGGAGAGTGTCCATATTGCGCCAGGTTTCCTAAATGCGCCAACGCCGATAACTCAATAAGTACCATTTCCGTTACATTTTGGAACCTATATTATTCATCCCCAGCATTATTTCATCATTTTTCAGTCTACGGTCTACAAGCGAAGGTCGTGTTCTTTACGCAGGAAGCCAATATTTGAATTGTTGTGTTTTCTTAACCGGAACCATCATATTGACCGCACTGTTGTAAATTTTGGTGATGGTGGAACAAGCCCAAGTGTTTTGTATTTTCACAAGACATGTGTCAACATTAATATTAAACAAAACACTTTATACAAAAGACAGCCTGTTAGGAATAATCGCCTTTCTCCAAAGATGCCGTGAATTCCAAATTGCGCCCATACATAATGCCCCCATGGTCTATTTAGGGTACAGTTAAAATTGCAATCTGTGGTTCCACGAAATATGTTCGATAGGCACTACCTCTAGGTTAACCTGTTTGCAATTTGCTGTCACTCGCTTGATATTGGGGGAAGACATTGGTCTCTGAGGTTCCACTGACAGCTGATGTCATGCGATTGCTTTTGACACGATAGTCGATGGTAACTGGAGTCCAAAGTGGAGTAATGTTGGGCTCATTATGCCCTCTGGTGTTAACTCATGAGTTCATTGTGATACTCCGCGGACCCTATGCTTTTCGGTGAACTTTGCGACAAATGCCGGTGAGCGGGGCAGGACGCATACCTTCCTTTTACCGCGTACCGCATACCGGGACAGCACGTCCTTTGGGACAATAATCCCCCAAAAGCTGAAACTTGCCGAAAATTGGCAAATTTCCTGATTTCATTTTCTTTGTCTATTTTTCGACTACACAGAGAACTTAATTCCATGGATTAATCCCATACGAAATATGTATAACCAAAGAGTTTAATTTCGTATATATGCCACCATTAATTATAATGTAGAAGTACATTGGCATGACAGGTCACCTAAATGCGGCAGTCCATGTCGCAATTAGGGCACACTGTGCCTAAATGCGCCCTTTGCAAGGGTTTGCAAAAACTGCAATTAATCAAAAATGACGGCTTTCATGAAGGGCCAAGTTTGGTAGACAAATGTCCAAAGTTTGTGTTAAAGCTTAATTTATATGTATGTGACTTTTACTTTTCACTCAGGACGAGTTTTCGCTTAGGCGGGCGCATTATGGCAACTCTCCCCTAAATAAAAACGCCCAAATAATGACAACGCGACTGATCCTACCCCGCCGCATCCGTGGTTTGAATATGTGTTTGCGTTTGTGTTTTGCGCTGGATATAGCGTCAGCCCGTATTAGCTTCCTTCATTCTTTCTGCACCTTGAACCGTGTGTCTGTTGGCCTTGGGCCGTCGGGTGACAGATCTGCCTCTCCTGCGGCCAGGGGCGCTGTACGACGCCACTAACTCGTACAACCCGGGATTCTACGTGGCCGGCTCGATGGTGGCCATCAGCGGCGCGATGCTCTTCTGCATCCCGTGTGTGCTCCGCTGCAGCAACTCGAAGGTGCGCCGGCAGGACGCCGCCTCGCGTCTGGCCGACCCCGCCGCCTGAGCCGACGTCACGGCAGACGGTGGCATCACAGAGGGCAGCACCATATCGTCGATAGGTGGCGGTAGTGCTGCGTGGCCGGCTGGCGGCCGCACCGCTCAGCGCGGCGGCGCGGCAGTGTCGCCGGCACCAGATGGCAGCAGCAGCAGCCACACCGTACCTGACTGGGGGACGGCAGGGGCCCAGACAGTGAGTCGCTGACCGCGCCCAGCCCGGGATCCGTTCAGGGCCAGTGCCTGTCTCCGGCCATCTCAGGTCGGAGAGACCTATTTTCCTACTGAGACGCGTCTGCGCGGTATCCGCGCCCCAGCGCCTGACGTTGGCTGTTGCCATGACCGAGATGTACTGCGCGTACAGTGGCGCTATGATCCCCACCACACCGGATATGCAGACCGAATGCCATGCTATTCTTAGTTGTGCCAAACACCGTGTTTCAAGCTGCATGTGTTTGTGAGTGCAATCAGGTATCTAGAATGAAAAGACGTCGACGAATGCATGACGTGTTCGCCGGACGTAGAAAATTTACCCGTCAACACTGCTTCTTAGTGACTTTACTTGATTA
>JAXIVJ010013192.1:0-37971 GCA_036785665.1 Chirona hameri
ACCCTTCGCCAGGGTGTTACAATATACCCGAAAACTCCGATTTTAATTTGTCTTGTAGAGTAAGTTATCTTTGTATTTTATTATATCACCGACTCCACATAGTGTCTTTTCGCTTCGCGGATCCAAGATGAGTCCCTGCACAGGTCGGAAGGGCGTTGAAAAGGTCGGAGGGGCCCCTAGACGATCTGAAGGGACCCTGGGCCTTGCAACAATAAAAATGCAGTTGTCCAGGGAATAAAACTCAAAATTTTCGCGCCTCTCCGCGGCGTAATTTCACTACAAATTCAATTATATGCGGGTTAGAAGAAAAAAAATCGCCCCGTTTCTCGGCGCATTTATGTGTTATGTTGCTACTTTCCTATATAATTGGGCAAAATAACTCACTTTAGCACTTTTTACCGCACTTTTAAACGCACACTATAGCATTTTTAGAGTTCCGCACCATACACAATGCAACGGATTGATGAGAAAGCATATCCACTATCCAGGGCATAAGAGACAAAAAAAAAATCGCGCCCCTCAGCGGCGCATTTTGTTTAAGAGTTCCAGGTCTTGAGCTTAAAAATATTTCAAGTTGGTATAGCTGATTCCAAATTGGTGTCGTTGGTTCCAAAGTTGATATGGCAGTTTACTAACTCCAGCTCCTAAAAGTTGGTATGGCCCATGCTATACCTGTCATACTGCATTTTCCATCCTTGTAACGTGCCTTTTCATCCGTTTTGTTTGGCCCTTTCAACGCTTGGGAAGGGGGCCCTTTCAACGCTCGGAAAGGGGCCCTTTCGAGGCCCCCCCCCCCCCCCTGGACGAAATCCTGGCTACGCGCCTGCTAAATCATATCTAATTGATTCAGCACCTTTGACAAGCCACCTGCTCAGAACAATCGTGTTCAATCAAAATGACACACTCTTCAATGTCCCACGATCTGCACCCGCGTTTGGGTTTAGGTAGATGTACAAATGGTGTATGTGCAAATCTCCATCCCAGCAGCAACAGCACGACCGCTCTCATTGCTCTTTATATGGCCATGGTTTGATCTCTAGCCAATGTGTTGCACGGCCATTTCGCTATGAATGTAGGCGGCACTATACTGAGTATGGTACCGCCTACATTCGAAGAGTTGAGAGAGAGCGAGGGGGAAAGGGAGGGAGAGGGTCGCTTTCCATGAATAATGAGGCCGGAATATTCAGAGAACGGTCATCACCCGGGGCAACCTGGGGCAAGGTTTGCATTGCAGTTTAAAAGGCAGCAAGCCGACACGGATAAGTAAGCACTGCACCGCACCACCGACCACTGGCACTCGTGTCCAATGGTACACCACTGAGAAAGGGGGCGTCCTGCAGGCCGACCACTGGCACTCGTGTCGAATGGTACACCACTGAGAAAGGGGGCGTCCTGCAGGCTGGCCACAGTCCAGCGAATGGTACACCACTGAGAAAGGGTGCGTCCTGCAGGCTGGCGACAGTCCAGCGAATGGTACACCACTGAGAAAGGGGGCGTCCTGCAGGCTGGCCACAGTCCAGCGAATGGTACACCACTGAGAAAGGGTGCGTCCTGCAGGCTGGCCACAGTCCAGCGAATGGTACACCACTGAGATAGGGTGCGTCCTGCAGGCTGGCCACAGTCCAGCGAATGGTACACCACTGAGATAGGGTGCGTCCTGCAGGCTGGCCACAGTCCAGCGAATGGTACACCACTGAGAAAGGGGGCGTCCTGCAGGCTGGTCACAGTCCAGCGAATGGTACACCACTGAGATAGGGTGCGTCCTGCAGGCTGGCCACAGTCCAGCGAATGGTACACCACTGAGATAGGGTGCGTCCTGCAGGCTGGCCACAGTCCAGCGAATGGTACACCACTGAGAAAGGGGGCGTCCTGCAGGCTGGCCACAGTCCAGCGAATGGTACACCACTGAGATAGGGGGCGTCCTGCAGGCTGGTCACAGTCCAGCGAATGGTACACCACTGAGAAAGGGGGCGTCCTGCAGGCTGACCACTGTCACTCGTGTCGAATGGTACACCACTGAGAAAGGGGGCGTCCTGCAGGCTGGCCACAGTCCAGCGAATGGTACACCACTGAGAAAGGGTGCGTCCTGCAGGCTGGCCACAGTCCAGCGAATGGTACACCACTGAGATAGGGTGCGTCCTGCAGGCTGGCCACAGTCCAGCGAATGGTACACCACTGAGATAGGGTGCGTCCTGCAGGCTGGCCACAGTCCAGCGAATGGTACACCACTGAGAAAGGGGGCGTCCTGCAGGCTGGCCACAGTCCAGCGAATGGTACACCACTGAGATAGGGTGCGTCCTGCAGGCTGGTCACAGTCCAGCGAATGGTACACCACTGAGAAAGGGGGCGTCCTGCAGGCTGGTCACAGTCCAGCGAATGGTACACCACTGAGATAGGGTGCGTCCTGCAGGCTGGCCACAGTCCAGCGAATGGTACACCACTGAGATAGGGTGCGTCCTGCAGGCTGGCCACAGTCCAGCGAATGGTACACCACTGAGAAAGGGGCGTCCTGCAGGCTGGCCACAGTCCAGCGAATGGTACACCACTGAGATAGGGTGCGTCCTGCAGGCTGGTCACAGTCCAGCGAATGGTACACCACTGAGATAGGGTGCGTCCTGCAGGCTGGCCACAGTCCAGCGAATGGTACACCACTGAGATAGGGTGCGTCCTGCAGGCTGGCCACAGTCCAGCGAATGGTACACCACTGAGATAGGGTGCGTCCTGCAGGCTGGTCACAGTCCAGCGAATGGTACACCACTGAGATAGGGTGCGTCCTGCAGGCTGGCCACAGTCCAGCGAATGGTACACCACTGAGATAGGGTGCGTCCTGCAGGCTGGCCACAGTCCAGCGAATGGTACACCACTGAGATAGGGTGCGTCCTGCAGGCTGGCCACAGTCCAGCGAATGGTACACCACTGAGATAGGGTGCGTCCTGCAGGCTGGCCACAGTCCAGCGAATGGTACACCACTGAGATAAGGTGCGTCCTGCAGGCTGGCGACAGTCCAGCGAATGGTACACCACTGAGAAAGGGTGCGTCCTGCAGGCTGGCCACAGTCCAGCGAATGGTACACCACTGAGAAAGGGTGCGTCCTGCAGGCTGGCCACAGTCCAGCGAATGGTACACCACTGAGATAAGGTGCGTCCTGCAGGCTGGCGACAGTCCAGCGAATGGTACACCACTGAGAAAGGGTGCGTCCTGCAGGCTGGCCACAGTCCAGCGAATGGTACACCACTGAGAAAGGGTGCGTCCTGCAGGCTGGCCACAGTCCAGCGAATGATACACCACTGAGACAGGGTGCGTCCTGCAGGCTGGCCACAGTCCAGCGAATGGTACACCACTGAGATAGGGTGCGTCCTGCAGACTGGCCACAGTCCAGCGAATGGTACACCACTGAGACAGGGTGCGTCCTGCAGGCTGGCTACAGTCCAGCGAATGGTACACCACTGAGATAGGGTGCGTCCTGCAGGCTGGCCACAGTCCAGCGAATGGTACACCACTGAGATAGGGTGCGTCCTGCAGGCTGGCCACAGTCCAGCGAATGGTACACCACTGAGATAGGGTGCGTCCTGCAGGCTGGCCACAGTCCAGCGAATGGTACACCACTGAGATAGGGTGCGTCCTGCAGGCTGGCCACAGTCCAGCGAATGGTACACCACTGAGACAGGGTGCGTCCTGCAGGCTGGCCACAGTCCAGCGAATGGTACACCACTGAGATAGGGTGCGTCCTGCAGGCTGGCCACAGTCCAGCGAATGGTACACCACTGAGATAGGGTGCGTCCTGCAGGCTGGCCACAGTCCAGCGCACCACAGCACAGTACATGCATAGCATACTGATGCCGGATATACAGCACTGTCAGCAGCCAGCACAGTGTGTGTGGGCTCCGTACACCACTGAGACAGGGTGCGTCCTGCAGGCTGGCCACAGTCCAGCGAATGGTACACCACTGAGATAGGGTGCGTCCTGCAGGCTGGCCACAGTCCAGCGTACCACAGCACAGTACATGCATAGCATACTGATGCCGGATATACAGCACTGTCAGCAGCCAGCACAGTGTGTGTGGGCTCCGTACACCACTGAGATAGGGTGCGTCCTGCAGGCTGGCCACAGTCCAGCGCACCACAGCACAGTACATGCATAGCATACTGATGCCGGATATACAGCACTGTCAGCAGCCAGCACAGTGTGTGTGGGCTCCGTACACCACTGAGACAGGGTGCGTCCTGCAGGCTGGCCACAGTCCAGCGCACCACAGCACAGTACACGCATAGCATACTGATGCCGGATATACAGCACTGTCAGCAGCCAGCACAGTGTGTGTGGGCTCCGTACACCACTGAGACAGGGTGCGTCCTGCAGGCTGGCCACAGTCCAGCGCACCACAGCACAGTACATGCATAGCATACTGATGCCGGATATACAGCACTGTCAGCAGCCAGCACAGTGTGTGTGGGCTCCGTACACCACTGAGACAGGGTGCGTCCTGCAGGCTGGCCACAGTCCAGCGAATGGTACACCACTGAGATAGGGTGCGTCCTGCAGGCTGGCCACAGTCCAGCGAATGGTACACCACTGAGATAGGGTGCGTCCTGCAGGCTGGCCACAGTCCAGCGCACCACAGCACAGTACATGCATAGCATACTGATGCCGGATATACAGCACTGTCAGCAGCCAGCACAGTGTGTGTGGGCTCCGTACACCACTGAGACAGGGTGCGTCCTGCAGGCTGGCCACAGTCCAGCGAATGGTACACCACTGAGATAGGGTGCGTCCTGCAGGCTGGCCACAGTCCAGCGCACCACAGCACAGTACATGCATAGCATACTGATGCCGGATATACAGCACTGTCAGCAGCCAGCACAGTGTGTGTGGGCTCCGTACACCACTGAGATAGGGTGCGTCCTGCAGGCTGGCCACAGTCCAGCGCACCACAGCACAGTACATGCATAGCATACTGATGCCGGATATACAGCACTGTCAGCAGCCAGCACAGTGTGTGTGGGCTCCGTACACCACTGAGATAGGGTGCGTCCTGCAGGCTGGCCACAGTCCAGCGCACCACAGCACAGTACATGCATAGCATACTGATGCCGGGTATACAGCACTGTCAGCAGCCAGCACAGTGTGTGTGGGCTCCGTACACCACTGAGATAGGGTGCGTCCTGCAGGCTGGCCACAGTCCAGCGCACCACAGCACAGTACATGCATAGCATACTGATGCCGGATATACAGCACTGTCAGCAGCCAGCACAGTGTGTGTGGGCTCCGCTGGAAGGCCAGTTTATGTCCGACACCTGCGCATCCCAGCCAGCTGGTGTCCGGCGCCGAACACGACGAGCCACCTGAAGCTCCGAACCGGACCCGCCAGGTCTAAATTTAGACACAGAACCTGCCCCCTACTTACGACGTCTTGCATCTCGAATTGCAGCCTTCCTCACTACTCGGACTCAGATACTAAGACATCACAACTGCATCTCATCATCGCGAGATAAAAAAAAAACGAGATATACCATTGGTAAGCAGATATGAATATCTGATATCAGCACGGGGGATTTAGCTACAATGTTTTGACAGCATTCAAAATATTATCGTAACTATGTACCGTATGGTAATACAATTCACTGTCAGTCTAAACTTGGGCTCAGTGTGTGGTCAGCACGGGTCTCGGTTTGTGGCCAGGTACGGGTATCGGTGTGTGGCCAGGCACGGGGCTCAGTGTGTGGTCAGGCACGGGTATCGGTGTGTGGCCAGGCACGGGTATCGGTGTGTGGCCAGGCACGGGGATCAGTGTGTGGCCAGGCATGGGGCTCAGTGTGTGGCCATGCACGGGTATCAGTGTGTGGCCAGGCACGGGGCTCAGTGTGTGGCCAGGCACGGGTATCGGTGTGTGGTCAGGCACGGGGATCAGTGTGTGGCCAGGCATGGGGCTCAGTGTGTGGTCAGGCACGGGGCTCAGTGTGTGGTCAGGCACGGGGCTTAGTGTGTGGTCAGGCACGGGTATCGGTGTGTGGCCAGGCACGGGTATCGGTGTGTGGTCAGGCACGGGTATCGGTGTGTGGCCAGGCACGGGTATCGGTGTGTGGCCAGGCACGGGTATCGGTGTGTGGCCAGGCACGGGGCTCAGTGTGTGGCCAGGCACGGGGCTCAGTGTGTGGCCAGGCACGGGGCTCAGTGTGTGGTCAGGCACGGAGCTCGGTGTGTGGCCAGGCAAGGGTATCGGTGGGTGGCCAGGCACGGGTATCGGTGTGTGGCCAGGCACGGGGCTCAGTGTGTGGCCAGGCACGGGGCTCAGTGTGTGGCCAGGCACGGGTATCGGTGTGTGGCCAGGCACGGGGCTCAGTGTGTGGCCAGGCACGGGGCTCAGTGTGTGGCCAGGCACGGGTATCGGTGTGCGGCCAGGCACGGGTATCGGTGTGTGGCCAGGCACGGGGCTCAGTGTGTGGCCAGGCACGGGGCTCAGTGTGTGGCCAGGCACGGGTATCGGTGTGTGGTCAGGCACGGGGCTCAGTGTGTGGTCAGGCACGGGTATCGGTGTGTGGCCAGGCACGGGGCTCAGTGTGTGGTCAGGCACGGGTATCGGTGTGTGGCCAGGCACGGGGATCAGTGTGTGGCCAGGCATGGGGCTCAGTGTGTGGCCAGGCACGGGTATCAGTGTGTGGCCAGGCACGGGTATCGGTGTGTGGCCAGGCATGGGGCTCAGTGTGTGGTCAGGCACGGGTGTCGGTGTGTGGCCAGGCACGGGTATCGGTGTGTGGCCAGGCATGGGGCTCAGTGTGTGGTCAGGCACGGATATCAGTGTGTGGTCAGGCACGGGGATCAGTGTGTGGCCAGGCATGGGGCTCAGTGTGTGGTCAGGCACGGGTATCAGTGTGTGGTCAGGCACGGGGCTCAGTGTGTGGCCAGGCACGGGGCTCAGTGTGTGGTCAGGCACGGGTATCGGTGTGTGGTCAGGCACGGGGCTCAGTGTGTGGTCAGGCACGGGGCTCAGTGTGTGGTCAGGCACGGGGCTCAGTGTGTGGTCAGGCACGGGGCTCAGTGTGTGGTCAGGCACGGGGCTCAGTGTGTGGTCAGGCACGGGGCTCAGTGTGTGGTCAGGCACGGGGCTCAGTGTGTGGTCAGGCACGGGTATCGGTGTGTGGCCAGGCACGGGTATCGGTGTGTGGCCTGGCACCATGCGGAGGCGCCGCTCGGTCGGTCCGCCGCGTGCTTACGGTCCTCCCCGGGCTGATTATGATGAAACTGGCCGCCTCCACGGGTGTTTGCAGCCGCCTACCCGCGCTGCTAGGGCCATGTGCCGTGCATACTCCGCTGAGGGCGAGTGCAGCGTGACGCAACTCCATCCGCCTGCACCGCCTCCGATCACGGACACAGCAGAGGAAGCTAATGATACATACCGCCTCCGATCCACCTCCACCTGCACCGCCTCCGATCACGGACACAGTAGAGGAAGCTAATGATACATACCGCCTCCGATCCACCTCCACCTGCACCGCCTCCGATCACGGACACAGCAGAGGAAGCTAATGATACATACCGCCTCCGATCCACCTCCACCTGCACCGCCTCCGATCACGGACACAGCAGAGGCAGCTAATGATACATACCGGCTGCAACTCCACCTCCACCTGCACCGCCTCCGATCACGGGCACAGCAGAGGCAGCTAATGATGCATACCGACTGCAACTCCACCTCCACCTGCACCGCCTCCGATCACGGGCACAGCAGAGGAAGCTAATGATGCATACCGGCTGCAACTCCACCTCCACCTGCACCGCCTCCGATCACGGACACAGCAGAGGCAGCTAATGATGCATACCGGCTGCAACTCCACCTCCACCTGCACCGCCTCCGATCACGGACACAGCAGAGGCAGCTAATGATGCATACCGGCTGCAACTCCATCCACCTGCACCGCCTCCGATCACGGACACAGCAGAGGCAGCTAATGATGCATACCGGCTGCAACTCCACCTCCACCTGCACCGCCTCCGATCACGGACACAGCAGAGGAAGCTAATGATGCATACCGGCTGCAACTCCATCCACCTGCACCGCCTCCGATCACGGGCACAGCAGAGGAAGCTAATGATGCATACCGGCTGCAACTCCATCCACCTGCACCGCCTCCGATCACGGACACAGCAGAGGAAGCTAATGATGCATACCGGCTGCAACTCCATCCACCTGCACCGCCTCCGATCACGGACACAGCAGAGGCAGCTAATGATGCATACCGGCTGTAACTCCACCTCCACCTGCACCGCCTCCGATCACGGACACAGCAGAAGAAGCTAATGATGCATACCGGCTGCAACTCCACCTCCACCTGCACCGCCTCCGATCACGGACACAGCAGAGGAAGCTAATGATGCATACCGGCTGCAACTCCACCTCCACCTGCACCGCCTCCGATCACGGACACAGCAGAGGCAGCTAATGATACATGCCGGCTGCAACTCCACCTCCACCTGCACCGCCTCCGATCACGGACACAGCAGAGGAAGCTAATGATACATACCGCCTCCGATCCACCTCCACCTGCACCGCCTCCGATCACGGACACAGCAGAGGCAGCTAATGATGCATACCGGCTGTAACTCCACCTCCACCTGCACCGCCTCCGATCACGGACACAGCAGAGGAAGCTAATGATACATACCGCCTCCGATCCACCTCCACCTGCACCGCCTCCGATCACGGACACAGCAGAGGAAGCTAATGATGCATACCGGCTGCAACTACATCCACCTGCACCGCCTCCGATCACGGGCACAGCAGAGGAAGCTAATGATACATACCGCCTCCGATCCACCTCCACCTGCACCGCCTCCGATCACGGACACAGCAGAGGAAGCTAATGATACATACCGCCTCCGATCCACCTCCACCTGCACCGCCTCCGATCACGGACACAGCAGAGGAAGCTAATGATACATACCGGCTGCACCCGCTTGGAGGGCTTAAATCCACGCTATGAAAATCCACTCAGAAGGCAGCATGTTATCCAAGCCATCAGCTCAACTTACTTGGTAGCCTCCAATGACATATAGGTTATAGGTACTTCCTGTGTTGGTGTCCCGCAAGACAACTCCAGACTTCCTCAGAAATTGCAACAAGTCGGTGTCAATATACTGAGCTTAGCACAAAACTGTCTCGAATACTGAGCCCCGGAAAATTATACTTTAACGTTGTACGAAATTATTGCTTCTAATCACAGAGGCGATGACCACTAATCGTAATTGAGAAGTGTAATCGACGAGGTATTCAATGAAGTTTGGAAATAATGAGTTCTGTAATTGCGCAACATACACGCGAGAACATAATCATATGTGGATAATTGAGGGTTTTGTGGGTGCACGAGCACCCCCTGAGCCCAAAAGTGCACCCCTTCAATGCCAAAAGCACCCCCTCAGATTCAAAAGCACCCTATAACTGTCAGATCATACTAAGCACTTAAAAACTCATTATCAGCGCTGCTGCACAACTTTGCCCATGGAGGCCATTTTGTTATTTTTTTATTTGTCCATGGAGCTGTGTATGAGATCAGACCGTGCCCTTTTGGACGATGTTATATTTCCCTCTTTTGAAACTCAAAATACAGTAAGATCCTTGCATTGACTTGTAATGTTATAATTTTCTGACGGGCGTTGTGCAGGGAAATTATTACCTACAGACATACCATAACATCCAATTCGATATTAGGCATTCTATGCATACTGACGTTTGTATCGCTTATTGCGCCACTTGCTCCCTGTGATTTCACGGTGCCGCTGCGGTTAAGCGGCGGTAAACGGCCGTCCCTCTCCCATCCATCCCTCCCCTACCCCTACTTGCCCCCCCCCCCCTCGCTCCAACTTAGGTTTGACCGCCGCCGGTGGAAAAGCACCCCTGGCATTTTGACAATTCTCCACCCATGTCTGTAATTTTAAATATTTTGAATTCTTAAGCAAATAGAAAGTGCATTTTAATTGACTCTAGCAATGTATTTCATGGCATTCTCTTATCGAATAGGTATACTACTGTATACTACTGTAATAGGTTGACCTGACCTGTGACGTGACCGCGTCACAGGGTGACCACGTTACAAAGGATACCCAGGTCACAAAGACTGAAGTTCCTTCAACGAACTTTCCACGGCTAGCGAATGTCTTTGAAATATTCAAATCGGTCCAATTAGATCCGGACTCCGGAAGTACATACGATTGGGGCTATATACCAGTAACTGATGACTAAGGCGACACATGAACTTATCGAAAATGCCATCGAACGCAGCTATGTATTCAACTTTTACGCCGTACTCGACATGGATCAATATGCGCATCATTTAGTTCAACTAGGAACTTAAGTACCTACTATTGGAAAAGCATGAGACTAAATGAACCCTCGTGAAAACTCCGGAGGAATACCCGTACAGTAAATTTCTCCCGTATATTACTAGCCAATTGATCATCATCATCAGCAACAGCAGCATCAACAGCACCATCATCCCGTCCATCACCGAACTCATTTCTGCGGCATGTCACGGCGTACATGGCTGCACGATCGTTCGGCATGCTTAACCTGCCATTGACGGGGTGGGGGGGGGGGGGGGGGGGTGGGGGTATTTAATGCCATCCCCCCTGATTAATTTTCGTAATAGCTCAAAAGCAAATAGCGCTATCAACGTAAAACTTCGGGTACCTTCTTATAAATCATGTTTACGTCTTCTGGGAAAAAAAGCAATTTCGTCGAACAAATTTTGAGCTATATCGAATTTAGTGACGTCACTACACACGAGTTGTACACCAAAATCAGCTAAATTTTGACACGCCGTAGAAATGCCATATTTAAAGAAAAATGCAATCGAAAAACGCCAAAAGATAGCAAATTGCAAGGGCAAATCGCTATTTCGGAATTGGGAATTTTTGGGGATTTGACCTAAAAAATGCAAACAACTTTTTTGGGGAGAAAATGCCCACAAAATCGAATTTTTCAAAGATATTTAAAAATCGGAATATATGTAACAGAACCACATATGGGAAACTACCATACCAAATTTCACATTCATATCACCATTTTTGACTGACGTATGGCATCTAAAGTATGGGTAACTGATGGCGTCATATTCAAAAATGCTTTTTGGGACTTTTTTCGACCAGATACAGACAAATAAATTGCACCGCTGTATTTGCGAGACAAAACTGGTCTAGAAACATGCCTTTTTATTTAGATTTATCAAATTCAAATTTTGACCTTCAGTGACCTGAACTTGACCTGAATTTGACATCAACTTTACGTAAATGAAGTCAGGTGGTAAAATGACTATCACTATCGAATTATACGTGGAAAATAACTCATAGAACATGTGTTGCATGACTTTCGTAGACATTTTTAGCATAGTGACCTTTTGTGACCTGACCTTGACCTTGGCCTTGGCCAACAATCTCACTTTAGGTCATGCAGGATATGTATCATACCTTTGGAAGCACTTTGGGTGATCATGGTCGTAATCAAAAGCTTGGGATGAAAAATATGGCCCATAAGCTCAAATACGTGGATGTTGACCCTTGACCTGACCGTGACCTGACATTTTACTTCACTTGACATTTTTGAGTATGTTTGAAATTCATCTCATTGAGAGCTTTCGATTGCCGCCTTACGCGTCTCGCTGCGATCATTGGTTCGGAAGATAACCAGGGGGCGTTTAACGCCCCCCCCCCCCCGTCAATGGCGTTCGACTGAGACTCCAGTCAATGCCGGGTTAAGAAGGCAAACATCCATTACTCGCGCCTTCTTGACATTCTGTTGGAAAGAGTTTTTTGTGCTCAATCATTTGAACGGGATTCTGACACACGGCAAACTTCGCATTGGCGAGCTGGTCATCTATTAATGGGCGATCGAACGAGTATTCTACTGAAGTAAGTGTACAAATAATGCGCACAATCAATTGACAGGGCCCCTGCTGATTCGCATGGCGCTTCTGAATGCATGGGCCACTCACTGATTATGAACAGAGCGTGTGACAGACAACATGCAGCCGTATCGACTGCGGAACATTCCGCGTGGGCCGGAGAATCGACACACCTTTCCACATGCAGCATATCCTGCGGCTGCGGCGGATCGATTGAGCTGAGTGGTGGCGATCAGGGGGTCAATTTGGAGACGGTACCCAGGCTGTCAGCTGCAGACGGTGGCGGCACACTGACCTGCGTAGACGTGTTAAGTTCTGCAGGGTAAGTTCTCAGCGTCCAGCGATGTGAACCGTATACTCCGTATTGATAAACCAGTCAAACGCCTTAAACTAGTTAACACAAAACTACCAACATTCGTTCCGTAGAATGCAGGCAAAATTTCATTTCAATATACCCAGTAGTTTCGGAACTATAAAATATGGTGCCGCACGTGCGCACGTGCCATGATACTTCTCTTTACTAAAGGAAAACAGTCACTTTGCCAAATCGCTGTGAATGTGCTAATAAGGGGAAATGTGCCTGAAAATGTTGAATGGTTTGGATACATTATCAAGATATACCCCCAAAAGCAATTTTTCAAATGCGATATATTTCGAAAACATAGGCTCGCATATTCAGTAGGTAGATATAGATTGCGAAAAGTGGAGCGGATTTCAAAAGTGGCGCATGTTGTTATGACATTGTGTGTTTCGAAAGAAGGTGTAAAAGACTCGGAACTTATATAAAAATAGTTATTTATAAAAGTACTAAGTAGAAATGTAATGATTATCCTATAATTGTTTACATAACTAGCATAATATTGTCATTGGCGAAGGGTTCGCTCGCTGGTCAAAGAGCGCTGCTTTTAACACACGCTTACCATATGAAGCTTTTCAACAAAGGGCCAACATTTTCGACACAGCGACAAATTTCAAGATTAAACATCAAATATATTCGGCAGGAGAAACCTTACAACCAAACTGGTATGCCGTAAGTGATTTCTCGACATGGTCTTCAAAACGTCATCTCAGTTTAAAACACCATTATAAAAGTGACTGATTTCCTTTAAACCAGTAAAACGCAAAACTAACAACATTCGTTCTGTAGAATGCATGCCAAATTTAATCTCAATAGACCTGCAGTATAGTTTCGGGCATATAATATACGGCACCGCACGTGCACGCGTGCCATGAAACTTGAGATAAATCAAGTGAAATACTGCTAGTCGGAAGCGGCACACCAAATTTCACCTATGTAATACATCATAGGAGATACACCATAGGGGTGTAATCGGGCGTCCTTATGTCTTGCACGTGTTCACGTGTGCCTGAAAAATCTTAAGCTCAAATTCACTATGGAACATATAGGGTACTATTGACCCTTTACGTACGCCAAATGTGGTGCATAAAGTCGTTTAGTAAACGGCGTTTACTGATGAGCCATGATTTTCATCTAAAATCGGTGTTTTGACGTGCCCCACGTTCGCGTGTGCCACATGCTAAACTACTACCCATATCAATATGCAACATGCCAAAAGTAAGATTTATCTGGTGGTGCTATCGAATGGCCAGAGGCCCGACAGCAATCGGTTGAGTACTTATAAAGCTATTAGCTTCCGAAAAGCGTCCGTACGGCCGGGCCGGGTCTGGGCAGGTCCAACGTAAATTTGTCTAGTACCTAAGGTGAAAGGCCTCAATGAGAAGCATCTAAAGCATACCCAAAATTTCCAAATTAAAGTCACATGTCAGGTCACGGTCAGTTAAAAAGTCAAAATCTGAATATTTGAGTCTTTGGGTCATACTTCCTATTGGTAGCTCACAAGGTACTGGTTTCCTTCCAGTGAAACCAGTACCTATCAGCCAAAGTGTTCTAAAAGGTATCATATATATATAGTCTGCCTTCTAAGATACGAAATTCATGAAAAATTAACTTATAAAATTGATTCAAGAGAAAGCAGCCATTGACTGTCTTTGAGTGTGACAATGTACTGACATGACAAAGTACTCGGATGTTAACATGATTTGCGCGATGCATTATGTTGTCTATGCATGCGTGTGACCATGCGTGTGTATTGTATAATGTAATCCTACCTATATGTATATGTTTGTTTGAAAACAGTGCGAAACACATATCGTTTCATTGTTTTCTATTTTATTAAGCCTTCTGCAATGCCCAGAACAATGTGATTGGTAAGGACTAGGAACATAAATACATAAATATGCTGCATGAGCCAAAGCTACATTTCAAGGAAAGGTCAAGCCCAAGTCAAGGTCAAGGCCAAGGTCACAAAGGGTTTTGAGTGAGGCGGCGCCGGCTGCTGCATTGTCAAGAGATCAACGACAGGCATGGAACACGTGTCTTAGGATTGCTGTACACATATAATTAGCGAGCGGAAGCCAGGTCTTCCGTCAACTAGAGGGGAAAATCAACGTATGAGCGGCCCGACCCAGGCACGTAGCCAGGATTTCGTCCAGGGAGGGGCGGCGCCTCGAAAGGGCCCCTTCCCGAGCGTTGAAAGGGCCCCTTCCCAAGCGTTGAAAGGCCCCCCCCCAAAAAAACGCATGAAAAGCACGTTACAAGGCTGTAAAATGCAGTATGGCAGGTATGGCATGGGCCATACTACCGTTTAGGAGCTGGAGTTAGCAAATTGTCACATCAACTTTTGAACCAGCGACACGAATTTGGAATCAGCTATACTAACTTGGAATATTTTTGTTAAGCTCAAGACCTGGAACTCTTAAAGCGGCGCGAAAATTTTGAGTTTTATGCCCTGGGTTGCTTTCTCATCAATGCGTCGCATTGCGTATGGTTCGTACCTCTAAAATTGCTATATTATGCGTTTAAAATTGCGGGGAAAATGTGCTAAAGTGAACTATTTTGCCCAATAATATAGGAAAGTAGCAACATAACACATAAATGCGCCGAAAAACTGGCCGATTTTTTTCCTAACCCGCATATAATTGAATTTGTAGTTAAATTGCGCCGCGGAGCGGCGCGAAAATTTTGAGTGTTATTCCCTGTACAACTGTATTCTTATTGTTGAAAGGCCCATGGTCCCTTCAGATCGTCTAGGGGACCCTCTGACCTTTTCTACGCCCTTCTGACCTGTTCAGGGACTCATCTGGGATCCGCGAAGCGAAAAGACATGATGTGGGGTGGGTGATATATATATAATACAAAGAGGGCTTACTCTACAGGAAAAACTAAAATCGGATCTTTCGGGTATATTGTAGCACCCTGACGAGGGGTGTTACAATATACCCGAAAGCTCCGCTTCTAATATTTTGTATTGTGGAGTAAGTCCTCTTTGTATTTAATCTTCATCTGGAATCTCTACATGTTTTGACCCTTCCGGTCTGACCAGAGACTCCTCTGACCTTTCAAGAAGCCCCTCTTGTGTATCAAGGGGCCCATTCGGCCTGTTCAGAGGTCCTTCCGACCTGGCCAGGGACTGCACTGGCTGCTTTGTCGCCCTGCCGACATGCTCAGGGGCAGGGGCGGCGGATTGCGGGGCGCAGGGTACCCAAAATCCCCCCCCCCCTGAAATGCAAATCCTGGGGAGGGGAAGGGTCATGTTGCCCTCAGATTGAGCAGGCTAAAATCTGGGGAGGGGGCAAAACTACCCTTTGCCCCCCAGGATTTTCGACTGGGGGGAATTTTGGGTACCCTGCCCCCGCAATCCGGCGCCCCTGCTCAGGGGCCCCTCCGACCTGCCCAGGGGCCCCTCCAGTCTGGCTAGGAACTCATCCGGCATGTTCAAGAGGCCTTTCGACCGGCCCAGGGACCCTTTCAGTCTAGCCAGGGGCCCCTCTGACTTGCCCAGGAGCCCCTCCGATCGGCCCAGCGACTCTTCTGGTCGGCCTGCGCTGGCTGCTTTGTCACCCTGCCGACATGCTCATGGGGCCCTCCGACCTGCCCTGGAGACCCTCCGTGCTGGCCAGGGGCCACTTCGGCATGTTCAGGGGCCCTTCTCACCCGCCCAGGGGTCCTTTCGGTCTGGTCAGGGGCCCCTCCGATCTGCGCAGGGGCCCTTTTAACTTTCCAGGGGTCCTCTGGTCTCTCCAGGGGCCCTTTAACCTTATAAGGGGCCCTTCCGACCTAGCAAGGGACTGCACTGGCTGCCTTGTCGCCTTGAGACATGCTCCGAGGGCACTCCGACCTGCCCTGGGCCCCTCCGTGATGGCTAGGGGCTCATTCGGCATGTTCAGGGGTCCTTCTGATCCACCTAGGTGCCCTTTCGGTCTGGTCAGGGCCCCTCTGACCTGCACAGGGGCCCTTTTAACTTCTCAGGGGCCCTCTGGTCTGTCCAGGGGCCCTCCAGCCTGTCCAGGGGCCCTTATGACCTGGCAAAGGACTGCGCTGGTCGCTTTGTCGCCCTGTCGACATGATCAGGGGCCTCTCAACCTGTCCAGGGGCCCCTCTGTGCTGGCTAGGGGCCCATTCGACGTGTTCAGGGGGCCCATTCGACGTGCTCAGGGGGCCCTCTGACCCGCTCAGGGGCCCTTTTGGTCTGGCCAGGGGCCCTTCTGACATGCACAGGGCTCTTTTGAACGTCCAAGGGGCCCTCTGGTCTTTCAGAGAGGGCCCTGATGGCCCTAAAGGGCCTCTGAAGTCCTCTAAACTCTCTAAAGACCACGCTTCGTGTAGTAAAGAGCCTACGATACCGCGCTTCGCGCGGTCTCGTTGGCCCTTTTCGGCGCGCGCAGCGCGCCGAAAAGGGCCCTCGCGCGCCAAAAAGGGCCCTCCTGGCCTCCAGGGGGGGGGGGGGGGGGGGGCGGCCGCCCCCGCCGCCCTCCCCTTGGCTACGTGCCTGGCCCGACCGTAGATCGTTTTCAGAGGCTTATACCTCGTCGCAACTACCCGGCTGATGTGGCTGAAAATTTGCACAACAAAATGTTTATATCGTAAAAATTTCGTATTATATTTGTTTTGCAATTCTGCGTTGTCGGGTTTAAAGGGATTTTGTCTACTGTTTTGGAACGCTAAAATTATTTTTCTTACGGTAAGTAGCTATTGGTTTGATGGCTGGATACGAGTAAATTTACATCTGGAAACCCTTTAGTTGAATTGTCACTTATATTGTTTTTTGCTTATTTTTTTCTCGAAATCCATAAAACGATCGCCACTATAGTGATGTTATGTAAAACGGCGCACCTAAGACAATAAACAATCGATACGACCAGTGTTAACAAACCGTGGAAAAACAAAATGGCCGTCGAGGTTCTGTTCGGTTGCTGCTATTAGCGCTCACGAGCTGTTTTGTCGAAATGTTATTGGCCGGCGCTAACGATATGCTAGCGAATTGGCATCGATATTTCGATATTAGCAATGATTATAGTAGTGATAGCAATACTTAGACTCAAAGCAATACTTTAAGTGTTCTTTCAGATTGGGAAATAATGCTTATCACGCGCAGTGGAGTGCCGTGCTCCCCCCACACGTTTTTCGTGAATAGCTCGAACACGAAGCGGAGCAGGGCGGTGTTTTTTACGAGACATTAATGCCAACTGGGACGCTCATGTGTCCGCCCCCTCTCGCAAGTGCTGCGGAATCCTAGTCAGCCTATCCCACATCCGCCATTTCCTCCCTCCAGAAATCATCCCCGAAATCGTCACCTCCTTCGTGGTCTCACACATCCGTTACTGCCTGGTCGTGTACGGCAGCGGCTCCGCCAAAAACCTACACCGCATTTAGAAGCTCATCAACTTCGCTGCCCGAGTCGTTTCCGGAAAACGCAAGCACGACCGCGTTTCCGGTGTGCGTGACGCGCTGGGGTGCCTGGATGCTCCCAACCTCGTCCTCTACCAAACCCTCTGCCTTCTCCACAAAGTCCGCCGCACCGCTGATCCGGAGAGTCTCGCCGAGATATTCGTCACCGACTGTGACAGGCCTGCCCACTCGCGGCCCACTAGGCAGGACCAGCTCCTATTCCTACCGCGGGTTAGGACGGAGACTGGCAAGAGGCGCTTCGCCTACCACGCTGTTCATGGTATGAACGAGCTGCCACGTGAATTCAACGATATGTCTGTCAGACAATTTAAAAGACACAGCTGAAGCGCCGACTCCTGCCAGCAAATGTCTAATTCTGCTTCGATTTCGGTGTGGACGTATGTGTACATATGTGCGCATGTTTTACTATGTGTCATGTCTTATCCCATGTTTATCCCTTTATTAACTCAGAACTGTAAAAAACACATTCGTGTGTATTGTTCGTGATTTTACAATACAATACAATACAACTCAATAGCGGATCGTTTGATGTAAACAAATATCAAAATCGGTCAATACATTTTTGAGTTATATGGATTTTCATTCCAAGATGCCGGCCAGAATCGAGGTCGGCAAAGCGATATCTTCGGAACCAACAGTCGGAATGATTCCAACGCCATTCGGTAGACAATGACAATGTTCATCCCTGAAAACAAGTTTGGACACATTACTGGTGACCTGTGACGTCACAGAGGTCAAATTCCCAAAATTGTGACATTTTGCCAGATATGACCTTCGTGACCTCGTTTGACCTTGAAGATATTGACCGAAGGTCCAAAAAAAAGCAAATGTAGATCATCATAGCACCTACCTATCCTGTAAGTTGGATCGTTCTACTTCTCATACTTTCGGAGATATCAGGGGGGAGGGCACTAAAGTGCCCCCCCCCCCTCATTACGTGTTAGTGGCATACCCCTCTCCACTGCGCGTGTTAAGAGCATCCCGCTCGGTTCCCGACCTAATAAGGGCGTTTTACTGGTTTGATAGCAATAGTCATTTTCGCCAACCGACTTCATATAAGGGGTGCTTTTAATGGTCATGTCAAGGTCAGGTCACATAAGGTCAAATTGTATATTGCTTAACCCGCACCGTGCCGGGGGAAGGGGCGTTTAGACCCTTCCCCCGGCACAAAGTCCGCCGCACCGGACTTTTTGAAACTCCTAAGGTTTTAGGAGGGGGACTTTGTCCCCCTCCTAAAACCTTAGGAGGGGGACAAAGTCCCCCTCCTAAGGTTTTTTGAAGATAGGGGAAAAACGGCGGCGCGCAGCGCCGCCGTTTTTCACATAATTGTTGGGACATTAATTACCCACATAGTGTGATTTTTTTACGTCGGGTCATGGCAGGTCAGGTCACCAGGCCAGGTCACGTGACCTCACCTCCAAAAATGTTTCCGGTCGTACCACAGCCACAGTTTTTGGTCGATCGCTTTCGTACTTACAGGATTTCATAAGAGCAATAGTACCTACAATTCTTATATCTCGATTTTTTTTTATATCGGTGACCTAAGGTCGGGTCAATTTCGTGACCTCCCTATTATAAGTCAACGGGGAAATAATCACATGCTTCCTATTCTGAGGATACGAATTATATAAGCCCAATTCCTGCTGGATTATGTTATCATAGGCCATTTTTTTTTTAATCCGAATGTTTTGTATGGATGGATTTCCGAGGTCAGGACCCACGCTAAGCAGAGCTTGTTGCGCAGGTCCTGACCTCACCACCCTATCGCGCAATTCCTGTTGGCTGGCAGAATTTAGAGACGAAAGTTTTACGTGCCCGACATACCTGGACACGGTCCGCCCCGCTCACTGACGTCACCTGACCTTGAGTGCGACCGCTGCCACCAGCCGCAAGCCATCCCAGTCAGGAGCAAACAGCGAGCGCCGAAGCGACTCGAACCCGGGCTGCCACACCGGGATAGGTCAGAAGTCCAGCGCTCTCCCACTGAGCTACAGGGGCGGACTATTCTTGAAGTTCCAGGTGCAAATTTTGTTCAGGGACCCCTACAGGGTCAGATGAGGTCATCCGAGGTCCCCAGCACATTTTTGTCAATAACTCTCGACCAAATCAAGATAGAGAAGTGAAACTGGCACCAATGTGTTTGTCTCGTCGAGGCACGTCTCTCAATGTGCAACATGACCTAATTGGGTCACCACTTGACCTTCACCCGAGGTCAAATTTCTAAGTTGACCTAACCTAATCATCATGCATATGATGTGAAGCGCCTTGACGAGACAAACACGACGGCGTAAAAATCATTTCCCTATCTTTATCTGAAAATTGTTTTGCTAAAAAATGGTCTTTTTGACATTTGATGACCTCTGGAGCCTACACTATTGATCTGAGCTTACATCTGAGGACACAACGGCCATTGCGTTTTTCAAGAGCTTTCCACTTTTTTCTGTTTGTGCCTAGCTATCATAGTTCCTGTGATATTTGGGGGTTTCTGGAGCAAAGTCCTAAAATTTGGAAATCCAACCTGTGATGACCTCTGGTGACCTCAATATTGACCTGAGAAGAAGAAAAAAAATGCCTGAAATAGTTTCCAAATACATTTTGACGAGCTTTCGAATGTTTTTTTGTGTGTTTTTTTGTCTACGTCCCATAGGAGCCGAGTTAGAAGGGGGCGTCGAAACGCCGCCCCCCCCCCCCCGGTACGGCGAAGGTGGCGCCGAGCACCGGCACGGCGCGGGTTAATCCAGGGGCGTCGCCACCAGGGGGCAGCAGGGGCCTGACCCCCACACTCTAAAAAAAAGTGGGGCTGCCCTCACCCCCCCCCCGCTACAACTGCGATCCAAACCTTAAAGATAATGTTTCACCTTTCTGAAAGTTGTCAAATATACGCTGGTTGTAGTCGAAAATATGAAGCAAGTGCTGCTGAAAACGATGGTGATAATTTTATCTCGAAAGTCACTTAACTTTATACAAATTAAGTTTTCAAATTTGGGATGATGGCGTCATTATTGAGCTATAGACCGCCGCTGATTGGCTGAGAAAGTGGGATTGGCTGAAAAAGTCGCTGTCAGCCAATCAGCGGCGGCACTAGCCTAGACCCCATTTTGCAAACTATAAATTGAATTGCTTAAAAACGTTTAAGTTTTTGGGGAAATGACCTTAGTATTTTCAACATTTCAATAACGGCCAAAGATAATGGCTATCTCAGTTAAAACCCAATACAAAGGTGAAACATTCCCTTTAAGGTATTTAAGCTAAGAATCTACATTATTTGCAAAATATTTTTGTCATCGCTCAAAACGATGCGGGCAGAATTTTTGCACGACACAAATTGGATACATCCTTGATACAGCCTTGAGGGGTGCCACCCGATCGACAGGGGCGCCACCAATATTGGCGAAAATTTGTTGGCAATACACCAATATTGGCAATATTGGCGTCGCTAGCCGGAGGGGCGCCGTCACGGGTCGGAGCGGGGCAGTTACTAGTCTGCGAGGTGCCGTCACTCGCCGGAGGGGTGAAGTCACTGGTGGGAGCGGCGCCGTCACTGTCCGGAGAGGCGCCGTCAATGATCGGAGGGGCGCCGTCAATGATCGGAGGGGCGCCGTCAATGATCGGAGGAGCGCCAGCTTTGCATGGGCGCCTCGGGTCCAAAGGACCAGGTCATGCCCTGAATGACCGTATACTCGGTACGCCACTGGCATCTGACATAGAACCCTGCGTCAGACCAGAATTTGGCTGATACATTGTGTCCATATAGTTGTAATTTCTGTATGTAACAGAACATCTTTGACAACCTGAATGGCATGCATGTCAAGGGTGAACAGCATGTTTACAACTGAGGATATGTTTTGGTTTGCGGGGTGCTGTGCATAGTGAGAAATATGTCAAGAACCGTCAAAAATAGCAGTGCCGGCGAACGGGCTAAGAAGTCTACCCGAGGCGGTAAGAGTGAAATATCTGCGCCAGGCGCATTCTTTGGCGGCTTTAGCGACCGCGTCCGACATCGTAACAAGCAACTGGGTTCTGTTCCTTCCACAGAGCTTTCTCAACGATTTTGTCCATCAAGTCACCATCACTGAAACATGCTCTTTCATAAAAACATTAAAATTCCACCAGCGAACTTGGACTTTTGGGATTCCTGACGCATTCCTGGTAAGCGCTAAGGCGATGGAACAGAGTTGGTTTCAGGCTGCAGCGAAGTGTAGATAAAACTTAGCGTGTCAAATGATTAAGATCTGGAAGAAGGAAAAAGTCATGAAGTAATAGTTCTGGTGATCCTCATTAAAATAGTTAATGAAAATGAAGGAAGGGAAATTGAGTCAGCTCTTCTGAATGCGTCCGTACTAGTGATTTCATTCGATAACCCAAATTTGGGTATACCCAAAAAAATAAAATACCGAATCGGTTATTGGTTGGTCAGAGAACAACATTTAGGTATGTTTCGGCCAAGCAAGTCAGCGATGTGCATCAGACCGGCCACTTGTGTTTGCAGGAAGTTCGGCATGTTCTGCAGGTATCCAGATGGGAAATAAGAATGTCATGCAATTAATTTGGATTCTGATATCAATACTATTAACCCTCGCCCTACGGGGGGCTGGACAGCCCCCTCTCCCCCTGAGGTTTTTCTTGAATATCTGTTTACACATGCGGCACATCTTGCTGAAATTTTCAGTAGCTGAGTTTACAACACTTATACGTGTGCTATAAAATTTGCATTGAAATTAGTTAAGTAATTTGGGAGATAATCATGTTTTGATGACGTAATGTTGGTGGAAAAAAACGAAAAATATTGGTAAAATCGTAGAAAACAGAGTTTTAAAGCAAATTTCAAACGCAAATCAGTATAGATACAACTTGCAGGGGGCATTTTCTTGGCAATTCCTGTCTGGCAAATTACATTTTCTTTAACATGGCAATCTCGGATTGTCGCAATTTTGGGTTTTTGACCCCTCAAATGAAAAAAAGTTGTTTTTAAATCACCACAAAATCGAAATTTTCGAAGATGTTAGAAAAACCGGAATATATGTGACAGGACTGTGTATGGAAAATACCCAAACCAAATTTCAAAGCAATATATCCATTTTTGACTGAGTGATGGCTCCCTAAGTGTAAGAAACTCGTGACGTAATTTTTGTATAACTTTTTTTGACTTTTTGCTGACAAGATACGAAAAAAAAATACATTTTCTGTATTTCTGAGACAAAACTGATCTAGGAACATGTCTTGTTATTTACATATTTATCAATTTCTAATTTTGAGGTTTTCTGACAGAGCAAAATCGCTGTTCTGGACATGGTCGATCCGAGTCATTCACTTGACCTGGAAGATCACCCGTTGACCTAAAACCTAAAAATCGCATACTGTTAGAGTCCACCCATGACAGGCAACATGCTGGTTCTTACCGCATTGCTCTAAGTTGCTTGGTTTGGTTTGGAAGTTAACAGGGGGGCTGTCAGGTCCCCCTCCCCCTCTGTCGGGCGAAGGTGAAAAAAACTCCCGTAGGGCAAGGGTTAAGTATTATTGAGGTATTTCTTTCCCTAAAAAATGCACTTGCATATGCAAAGTAACGCTTGCCAACATCTTACACCAATATTGAAAGTCGGTCAAAAATCGGTCATTTTCGGGTTGTGAAAAATCGGTTTGGTTTTCGGTCAGCATATCTACAATGAAATTAGTATCGGTTTGGTCAAGTTTCAGGAATTTTCTGAAAATGACAGCACTAGTGCGTACCATAATATTGATTATTGACTGGAAAATGTGGACTTATGGGTCTGCCCCCCCCCCCCACACACACACACACACACTCAAAATTTCGTGGCGACGCGCCTGGGTTAATCTAAATAAAAAAACGCATGTATCAGTAGTTTTGTCTCAGAAATACAGGGTGATATTAATTTGTCTGTTATATGTTGTCGTTCAAGTTAAAAATACAATGTCAAAAACTGACCCAAAAATCTTCACATCTTGGAGTGAACCTAGTTTGTATTAAATCAGTTACTGTTGCATAAAGAAGAAAAATCCGATGAGTTTCGAAATTACGTCGAACCTTTTAGGATTTGGTCCCATAAACCAACTTCTTTGCAGTTCCGGATCCGCAAGTGCTACTCTAGTCTATCCCACTTTAGCAACACAGGCGGTGAAGTCTAACCTGTCTGACTAACTGACTAATTGTTGCAGCGCTGAAGCAAAGCAGTTCGAGAAATCAAGAGTTCAAGAAAACCAAGCTAAAGCACTGTCGATTTGACTGACAGAGAGCGAGGACTGTGACACCGAGACCATCTTCGGGGCAACACCAAGACCACATCGTCACCCGCATCACACAGCGTCTGCGATGCCGATCACGATGCGGGTCAAGTCCGTCGGCCCGACTGACGACGAGTCCACCACGTCTGACGTCCGTTCGAGGTTCGGCGGTGCTCCGTCAGACTTCCGACCGGACTCGGCTGTCTGGCCGTCCGCCGCCGACCGCACCCTGCTCTGGCTGCTGCGGCTGACCGGACAGACGGGCGGTGCCGGCTGCCTGGCTCGCCTGTACGCCGTCACCGTCTACACACTGCTGACCGTCGTCAACGGCTATGTCGTGATGAGGCTGGCCCAAATAGGTGTCGCTGCTCTCACCAGTGGCCAGAGGTTCCTCGAGGTGGCGTTCAGCACATACTTCTTCGGAACCATGCAGGCCCTGGCGCTGGTACCGCTGACGTCCACTGTGATCTGCGGGCGCCGCCGCTACGCAGCACTTCTCTCTGATGTGCAGGCCTTGATGGAAGAGATGACTCGGTCAATGGATATCAAGGCCAGGCACAAGCCGCTGACCACAAAAGTGTACATCTTACTGGTAGCTGAGGTCGCACACATGGTGTTCCTCCCGTACTTGATGTTCGTCCCGTTACAGGCATACCTGCACCAGGCATGCGCATTCACTCCGCTGACCTGCTTCACCTTGGTAGGGTTTTACATAGCCATTGTTATCATCCAAATATCCGTGTACCTGATCCCTGTCAAGTTGCTGTACATCACGCTGCTTCTCAGTGCCGGCTTTGAAGCTGTGGACGCCGAGTTGCAGTCGCTGGCCGGAGAGGGCGACCTGAAGGACTGGGCCCGACTGGCCCGGCTCCTAGGATTCCAGGACCGGCTGAGCACCGCCTTCTCTCGCCTGGTGGCCGACATAACGCCCGAGCTGATCCCGTCCATGTTCTACGGCATCGCCGGCTTGGTGATCTCTTTCCTGGTGCTGTTCCAATCAGCCGGGGCCGGCACTCTGCTACGCCAGCTACCCTTGATGCTCAACATGCTGCTGGCAGCCGTGCTGCTGATCGTGGTGCCCTGCGAGGCCGGCCAGCACGTGCTGGACCTGGCTGTCGGCACCCGTGGCTCTCTGCTGCGGCTGCGCTGGGAGGCGCCCAGGGTCGGCCAGGAGGTCAGCATGTTCCAGGAGGTGGTGCGCCGGGACCTGGAGCACCTGGGCGATCTGGGCTACTACCGGCTGCAGCGGTCCACCATGGTCGGCATCACATCCACAGTCATCACCTACATCATCGTCTTCGTCCAGTTCAAGATGTCCGAGGCCTAGGCGATAGGGGTTGACATTTGTTTAGGTTTCCAGCCATTTGGTTTGCAACAGCTGCGTCACAAATGTCGCCAAAACACTGTCATAGTTTTAGTGTGCTACTATAAATCTAGTGTAAATGTAGTTGAAAAGTTTGATTCTGCTATATCTGTATTATAAACCTAAGCAAACTGCAGAGTACACGAAGTTATAATGTCATGTGGGCTTGGAACTACGGGGCAATGGATAGTGACCGGACGCCAAGGCATCAAATCGTGCATATATTTGGTAAATCTTTGTGGAAGAGTTTGCTGACCAGGGACGGCAAACGCTTGCGAATACTAAGCAGTAGCGTCCAGTGGCGTCGCCACACAATTTGAGTGGGGGCCAGCCAGGGATTGGGGGGGGGGGGGGGGGGTAGCCAGGGGTTGGGGTTGGGGGGCAGCCCCATAGGGCTAATGTTAAAATCCTGCTAATCTGGGGGGGGGGGGCGGACTCCGGCGGGAGCGATCCTGGGGGGGGGGGGGGGGGGGGGGCGCCTCCCCCCCGTAACGACGCCCCTGGTAGCGTCATCTATTTTGCATCAGTCTTTGGTATAGGTATGGACCGTAATCACGTGTTGATAAACGGGACGGATGACGCGTTACTGGGGTACATTGACGCCCGACATTGTGTAATGTTAAGCTAGCGGTGTTATGTGGTGGTAAGAATCGTAAGAATCAGCTTAAAATTGGCTCGACACCTTCAGATGCCAAGACGTGCGAAAGCTCCTAAGTATCCATGTCAAACACCGGCTACAATCCAATACATTCCAGGCGCGTCCTCTCTGCATCTGCGTGTCCATTTCGGGCGGGCGGTCCGCACAATACATTTGTAATGCGTGCGGCATTGTAATTAATACTCTGATAACAACCTTAGCCGATCAAGAGGAAGGGGACTCGGGCGCATAATACACACATGTGTTGATCTGCTGTAACACACAATATACGTTGTCCTATTGAAGTCCGATACATTTACTCTTGCGGAATTACGTTGATTTTAGCAATAGACAAGTTTCAAGTTGCGTTTTTTTTTGCTTAAAATAATAACAAATATATACAATATACTAAACTTCAGTCATTTGTCGAAAGATGCACAGCTGCACTTTGCAGTAATAAAAACAAATTAACAAAGTTTGCAAAAATCCATTGTTAAATGGTCTTGATGCGCAAACGGTCGTGAAATAATAGTAATATCTCCCCTTTTCCGTCCATTTTGCTACTACATCCAGAGGCTCCGCCACAAGGGGGACGGGGGGACGTGTGCCCTCCCCAACATTTTAGGATTTTAACATTACGCCTATGGGCATTGCATGGAAATAATTGACTTCAGAATGTCTCCCCCCCCCCCCCCCCCCCCCCCCCCACTTTCGGAAGGTGGCGGCGCCCTTGCCCAGATGATACGATACGATGATACAATACGATGATACGATACGATGATGCAATACGATGATACGATACGATGATACAATACGACGATACGATACGATGATACAATACGATGATACAATACGATGATACGATACGATACGATGATACGATACGATACGATGATACGATACGATACGATGATACGATGATACGATACGATGATACGATACGATGATACGATACGATGATACGATACGATGATACGATACGATGATACGATGCGATGATACGATGCGATGATACGATACGATGATACGATACGATGATACGATACGATGATACGATACGATGATACGATACGATGATACGATACGATGATACGATACGATGATATGATACGATGATACGATACGATGATACGATACGATGATACGATACGATGATACGATACGATGATACGATACGATGATACGATACGATGATACGATACAATGATACGATACGATGATACGATACGATGATACGATACGATGATACGATACGATGATACGATACGATGATACGATACGATGATACGATACGATGATACGATACGATGATACGATACGATGATACGATACGATGATACGATACGATGATACGATACGATGATACGATACGATGATACGATACGATGATACGATACGATGATACGATACGATGATACGATACGATGATACGATACGATGATACGATACGATGATACGATACGATGATACGATACGATGATACGATACGATGATACGATGCGATGATACGATACGATGATACGATACGATGATACGATACGATGATACGATACGATGATACGATACGATGATACGATACGATGATACGCTACGATGAGTTCCGCGTAGTATATCGACTCGAATCAGTCGGACCTGAGCCTTCCTCCAACTGCAATTAATTCTGAAGTCGCCCAGCATTGTGTGTGATGGTTTGAAGTGTGCCTGAAGGAAATTGACACTTGGAGGATTCCCACGTCCGGTGCTGGTTGACAATACAAACGACAAGCGGTCCGAGATGGGTCCTCAGCTCCGCTTATGCTAGTGGCCCGTACTGCTGGATCGCATTGCCTTGGGGTCAAAATCGGAGAGCTTAGGGGGTCCTCAGCCACCTTGAGGGGGACCTCAGCCAGCTTGAGGGGGCCCTCGGCCAGCTTTAGGGGGCCCAAGGCCAGCTTGAGGGGTCCATTTTCGGCCTGAGGGCTCTTTTCGGCCTGAGAGGGCCCTGGGTCGGTCTGGAGGGCCCTTTCCAGGCCTGAGAGTGCCGTAGTCTGATCTGAGGAAGCCCTCAGTTGGTCTGAAATGGCCTTTACAAGGTCTGAGGGGCCCTCGGGCCGTTCGCGAACAGAGACGTTTGGCCCAAGGGGCCCCGAACGGTCCAAGGGGGGGTCCCTAGGGACCATGGGCACCCCTTCGGCTACGCCTCTGGTCACAAACTGTTTCACCAGTGGAGCCTGTTGAAGAATTGTGTTTCACCAGTGGAGCCTGTTGAAGAATTGTTGCCGAAATTTACATTTTGACACATGGCACGTGCTTCGCGCCATGTGCCAACTCGTGTGATATAGCGCCGGAAGCGCTCGTCGAGTTCAATCGGCACACCAAATTTAGCCTTGCTAGCTCAATAATCACAGGCAGTAGACGAAGAAATGTCCAGGGGATTTCCTCCCCTCCCCCCCCCCCCCCCCCCCTGGTGGGTTTAGTTTGCCTTCTCGGGGTCGGCGACCCCAGTGGATAGCCCGGCTCTGTACCGTGCACGTGACCCGGGAGTATCGAGTCTGTGTCACCAACCGTCTGACCTGGGGAGCCCGGCATTTCATTTTGCAGGCGTCCACTTTTAGGCTCGTGCCACGTGCCATGTTTGGGCTCCAGAGTCGAAAATATTTGGAAACACACACAAACACGCGGACACACAAACAGGCCGGCCCAACTTCAGCCGAGACCCCCCCCCCCCCCCCAGAGGAGGGGCGGCGGATAGGGGGCAGCTGCCCCCCCCCCCACACACACACACTCAAGAAGTTGGGGGGACATATTATTTTGACCCCCCACCCCACCCATAAATTTGTAAGATGGTCCCTCCAAGAAGTTGACCGAGGGCCCCGAGGTGCCACAGCCAGCCTGAGAAGACCTCTAAGGCCGACAGAAGGCCCTCAGTCGGCCTGAAGAGGCCCTTGGTAGGCCTAAGGGGGCCATCGGAAGGCCTGAGACTTCAATATGGGCTGTCCGACGTTTTTTTTTTACCATTTAGGGGCCCCGCAAAATATAGTGACCTAAATCCGAGAAGATACCATTTCGCAACATGTGCTGGAAGCGGTGCTCGGCGCTACCTTCGCCGTGCCGGGAGGGGGGGGGGGGGGGGCGTTTCGACGCCCCCCTCTAACTCGGCTCCTATGAGACGTAGATAAAAACAAAAAGGCCGTTCGAAAGCTCGTCAAAATGCATTTTGAGGCTATTTCTGACATTGTGTTTCTCAGGTCAATATTCAGGTCACCAGAGGTCATCAAGGGTCAGATCTTCAAGTTTTAGGACTTCGCTCCAGAAACCCCCAGATATCACAGGAACTATGATAGCTAGGAACAATTAAAAAAAAATGGGAAGCTCTTGCAAAATGCAATCGCCGAGGTGTCCTCAGATTTAAGCTCAGGTCAATAGTTTAGGCTCCAGAAGTCATTAAATGTCAAAAAGGCCATTTTTTTAGCAAAACAGTTTTCACAAATATCGTTTCACCTAATAAAGATAGGGAAATTATTTTGACGCCATCGTGTTTGACTCGTCAAGGCGCTTTGCATCATATGCATGATGCCCAGGTTAGGTCAACATATAAATTTGACCTCAGGTCAAGGTCAAGGGTGACCCAATAAGGTCATGTTGCACATTGGGAGACTTTCCTCGACGAGACAAACACATTGGTGCCCGTTTCACTTCTCTATCTTGATTTTGTCGAGAGCTATTTGAAGAAAAAAAGTGTTGGTGGCCTCAGATGATTTCATCTGACCCTGTAGGGGTCACTGAACAAAATGTGCACCTGGAACTTCAAGAATGGCCTATGTTAACATGATACAGAAGGAATTGGGCTGGTATCATTCGTATCTTCAGAATAAGAAGCATTTTATTATTTCCACATTGACTTACAATGGGGGTCACGAAATTGACCCGACCTTAGGTCAACGATATACAAATCCGAGATGAACAAATGGTAGGTACTATTGCCCTTATGAAATCCTGTAAGTACGAAATCGACGGCCAGAAACTGTGGCTGTGGTACAACCGGAAACATTTTTTGGAGGTGGGGTCACGTGACCTGGCCTGGTGACCTGACCTGACATGACCCGAAGTCAAAAATGTCACACTATGTGGGTAATTAATGTACCAACAGCTATGCTAAAAACGGCGGCGCTACGCGCCGCTGTTTTTTTTCGCTATCCTTGAAAACCTTAGGGGCCGCCTAAACACCCCCCCCCCCCGACTGGCACAGCGCGGGTTAACCCGCGACTTACTGGGGGGGCTATTTTTTGTCCCCCCCCTCCCGTTATTTTGCAATAACTCCTAAACGAACATGGGTATCGTCACCAAACTTGCAGTTCCTTCTCTCACATAAATTCGACACATGTTGGCACAAGGGCAAATATGAGGCTATGATAGGTCAACCGGGAATGACGTCAGAGTGACGTCATGTTCTTCGGTTTTTGTTGCAAAATAATGGTTTGCCGAAAACGCTGTCAAAGGTACAATATTTGAGATAAACTAAATTGTTTTAAATCAAATTACTGACAATAGACCGGGCTATCAAACTGCTATCTTGGATTTTTTATTTTTTTATTATTAAAATGTTTGAGAAATCCAAATACATTTTTTTTAAACAAAATTTTTAAGAAAAAATCAGAATTATCCCAAAACCAGAATATATTGATCGAGACGTATGCGGTGAATATGCGTACCAAATTTAAAGTCGATATCTTTAAAAATGACCGAGTTATGACCTTTAAATGACAAAAATCGATCACTTCTCACAGCAATACTATGCATAAAAAACGCATTTTCATTTTTGCTTTTTACTTCTATTGATATGGAACAAACAATGTTTTAAGGTCATTTTTCGCGTTCTAGACGAAAAACAAACCCATAAACATGTGTTACAACGCCTAATGACCGCAATCTGCAGTTTGACCTCCTGACCTCGGATGACCTTGACCTGACCCAAGGTCATAAACAGCTTAGAGAGGTACTTAGAAGTGTCAGACACACGAATCATGCCAATTTATCGACAGCTTATGCGTTTTTAATATCGCAATTTTGCGCGACAATTATATCCATCGAGACCTTTTGACACGGTCAAACATTGTGTACTTGACCTGACCTGTGACGTCATCGGTTACCCCGAAGTCAACAATATTATGTTTCCCTTGATAAATTTCCCAGGGCTATCGAATGCCGTTTGAATTTTTACATTCGGTTCAGTAGTTCCGGAGATCAGAGGGGGGGGGGGCAAAAAATAGCCCCCCCCCCTCCCAGTAAGTCGCGTTATGAAATATACCCCAGTAACTCGCGGGTTAATGGCGTTCGTCGGACGACTGAATCACTATGTGTGACGTCACACGATCATGACCAATCAGAGGCCAACACGTATTAAAAGAGTTATTAGTTTGTAAGGTATTTATACAACTTTTTTAGAAAAATTAACATCACCATCGTCTTTTTTATTAAAAAATAATATGCAAAGGTTTCCCAAAATTATATAGTTACGCGACATGAAACCTGTCCATTATAGCCTAAATTTAACGCCATTTGGATCAATCGAAATCGGCTTAAGTGTTATGAATTCATGCAGGCAAATTTTACCGCGTACCTATTAGCAATACACTATTGCATATTTGCTAAAGCAGAAGATAAATCATTGCAACACATTTAATCTCATGCAATTGCAGCTTGCAGCTGCATTTCAACAGCTCCAATGGGATCCGTTGAGTCAGCCAGACCATGCACATCACAGTCAGGTGTCAATGAAAACCTTGCCACCGACGGAGGTGTTGCAGTGTTGCAAAACAAGACGTTGTCGGTTCTGGCAGTGCATCTCCCCAAGACCACCTCCTGAACGGGACGGACCGCTCCCTCGCCAGGCCCAGATGACATGTTTATCCACTGTTCTCGTCAACAAAATGAAGATGACAAACTGATATCGTGCTTATATGCATGCAAAATGGCCATATACATTCATGAGGGCGTGGACGTTTGAAGGCAAGCAATGTTTGTCCTTTGTATTTTGTTTCTGAATATATTTAACTCTCGCCAGTGCAGGGAGGGGGGGGGGGGGGGGGTGTCACCTCACCCTTTTAGGAATAACTGGCGTATTTATGAACCGAATGCGATGAAACTTTCAGTACCCTACTTTTGAACAATTTGGCATATACCTACTCCGAAAATTTCCAACTTATACTCCCTATGACCTGTGACCTGTTTATCAAGGTCAGGCGCAACTGGTGTTCCGTAGTATCGATGCTTGTAACTTGTGGAACTTTTCAGAGGTCAACCGATGTCATTGACCTCTGATGACCTGAGATGACTTTTTTTAGCCTCTGGCAGTTTCTAGGACATTTTGTGACGCTGATTTCAAATTTAGCATCCATTTTACATAATTATATGTTCCACTGGGGTCATTCATTTGCACAGGTCAACCGAGGTCACTGACCTCCGATGACCTGAGATGACGTTTTTGAACTCTGGTAGTTTCTGGGACATTTTGTGACGCTGATTTCAAATTTGGCACCCATTGCATTGCATAATTATATGTTCAATTGGGGTCATGCTCTGTCACAGGTCAACCGAGGTCACTGACATATGACCTAAGATGACCTTTTGACTTCCCGTGAATTTTAAGAACGGTTCACGGCCGAGTATGCATTGCAGATCTCTACCAACTGTAGATAAACACAAAACAACCGGCTATGATGGACAAGCATGAATGCAGATATCTAATAGTGATATTAAATAGAAGGTCAAAGGTCAAATCGGGTCATCAAATCAAAGGTCAACATGGATCTAGAGTTAATGGAAATGCATTCCTCTAACGACAAGAAATGTACTGCATTTTCATCCACGACTCTAGCTCGATTATAATTTCATCTCTACACATGTACGATTTGGATGGCATCTGGGTCATTGACATGACCTCAGAGGTCACCTAACAAACCAGGACATTATAATAAGGGTACCAACGGCTTTCTCTCATCACAAGCAACACGCTCGTTTTTAATCGAAGCTCTAGCTCAATTAGGGGCGAAACATCAGGGGGTCGCCCCCCCCTGCACGGTCAAGTAGGTATCAGACAGTGTTCGTCACGGGCCCACCAACCCCCAGCCCGGCCGGCCCGGGCCCACGAACACCAAGCCCAGGTCCGGACAAGGCCCGGTCAAATTCATAAATTTGAGGCCCATGCCCGGTCGGTTTAAGCATATAATAATTTTCACAAAATTTACAATCATTATCATAGCACTTGTATACTATAAATGTGAAACAATGAGCCAACTATGCTAACAAAAAAAACACAGCCATAGCCAGAGACGTAGGAACGTCACGAAAAGTGGGGGGGGGGGGGGCAGTGAAACTGTGAGCTCGTTTTGAGAGAACCCCAACCCCTCTATGGAAGATTTATTTGTAGATTTGGGCTGTTTTCGTCTTGGCGAACCTTTTGCCATCGAAAACTTTTCTCACCAAGCAAAACAAAAAAGATTTTAGCCCAAAAAATGGCCGAAAAGTGAGGGGGCCCTGTTCCTACGCCTATGGCTACAGCGACAGTGTGTTGCTGTGGAAGTGAACTGCTGGTTAAAATATGTTCAAGCTCTGACCTGAGCTTGCGCGCATTACTTCAACATTCTCAGCCCAGACCCGTCCAGAGCCCGGTGATTTCCTTAAAGTTGAGGCCCGGCTCATGCCCGGCCTGGCCCAGGCCCGGCCCATGGCCCATAGGGCCAGCCCGGCCCGTGATGTACTCTGGTATCGGACTGGCGAGAGTTAAAGGGAATAGTTCACCTTGACAGATGTATTTATATTTGGCATAATGGGCATATTGAGAGCTGAAAAATACGAATGTGACTTTGGTTTGGACCATAGATGGATATCTGTGGATACAAAAGTAAGTTGCTCTTTGTATGACACGTGGCGGCATACAAGACCGGTGGTTTTCTGGCTCCGCCTACTACAATCTCTGAAAAGGGGTCGCCGCGTCGCGCAGGCGGCTGAGCGGATATTAGCGAGGCGTTGTGATCAGAGACCCAGGCGCGTAACCACCACTGGGGTCAATGGGGATCGGTCCCCAGTAACATTTTCGGATTTTAACATTACACCTATGTGAGTGTTGCATGGAAAAAGGGACTTCAAAGTGCCTTCGTCCCTACCTAGTTTCGGAAGGTGGTTACGCCTATACAGAGACTACGTGCCAGAGAGTGTATCAAAAGCCCCGGATGTAACGTCGCCTGTAATGAATAGTCGGGCGGTCGGGCGGTCGGTCGGTCGGTCGGCCGCCCGCCCGTTTCGGTGGTCCCAAACCGCTAAATTCCTATAGTATTTTCGATCTTCTGTTGAAATGACTGAACATAGCGAAGAAATGCTTTCACCACGCTCAACTTTCCGCCTCGCACTGTAATTCTGCTATCTCAGTTCAAAACACGTGTTAAAGGTGAACTATTCCTTTTAACCCTATTAGTGCCGGGGAGGGCTAAAACGACCCCCCTTAAGGTTTGTCCGCTCCTGTCCCCAAACGAGTAAATATACGGCCATCCAACTTTTTTCCTAAATATTCATTGGACCCATTTTTACCAAATCCAGGCGTGTTTTTGGGGGCCATGTTTTGGTTTTCAGTGTGACTCGACTTCAAAGGGAGTCAGTTCCCATTCTTTAACCGTTGTAGGTACGAGCCTACGACTTTCACACATTATCCTACCGCTCATTGTAGACATGTTGAGCGTTTTTGCAATTTTTGGGATTGCACATGTGCGTCTTCAGGGACGTATTTTTGGAGGCATTTTGGGTCACTGGTATTTCATCGAAATCTGAAAGATAAGAATGTCTAACTCAGTGAACCTTCTTAGCTGTTCTTTGCACACCTTGTGTTTTTTTATATAATATTTTGGGGTTTTCCACAGGCGACTCAAGGAACTTTGGGGGGGGGGGATGTGTACACACACATTGTGTTTAGTAGCCCAAAACGTTATTTCGCGGTGGATTATCTCGTGTAATATCATTTGCATGAAACACAATTGTATTTTGTGGCATAGGCGGTTCAAGGGGTGGGACGCAAGCGCATGGCCCAATGTTATGGGCGCCTCCAGGGATGAAATTAGGGAGAGTTGTGGAACCACGACGTGTAACTACATAGCAAAATATATCAAATTGAAACTTAGCGACCTGGTTTAGCAATGCCTTGCACACGTTTCATTTGTGTTTGGGGGGGGGGGGGGGTTCCAAGGGCGATTCCAAGGACGGATGTTGGGGGCATGTGTTTGACTCCGTTCACACGCAATGTGTTTAGTGCCCCTGAACTTTATTTTGCAGTGGGTAATTTCATGCAATATCATCTGCATGGAGTACAATTGTATTTTGGGGCATAGGCGGTCCCAGGGATGAAATTATGGGAAATTGTGGACCTATGGCGTGACACTACATAGCAAAATATATCAATAAGCGAAGATAAATATAACAAAAGACAAGGCTCAATTCCCCTCCCCTTCCCTCCTGAGCACGCCACTGCACAAATACAAAACTACCATAATTTAATTTCTTATGAATATACATACAATTATAAACACCTAAAACAGAAATCAAAGCGGCTGACAAATATTATAGTGACATCTTTAGATACCACCCTTTGGAATTGCCCGAGGAAGTCATTGGGTTAATTTTCCCAAACTTTAAAATGGAGTATATGTTAGAGCATACAATTAGGTGACGAAATCCAACAACATGAAAACATTGCGTTAAAACAACGTCCCAGAGCAAGAATCTAAAAATGCGTATTTTCCTCCATTTTTTGGCTACCTGTATCCGTACATGACACAATTGTGTATATTTATGCATATAGCAATGCCGTTCATGCTCCACGGAATCAAATGCCGCTTTCCCGGAGATAATCGGTCCATCGGTTTGCGAGATACGAAGGGGGCCGAATAGCCCCCCTCCGACATATTCGTATGTTTAGTCGGACAGTAATAGAGCTCACGGACAAGCGTGGTTTGGTTGTGGTGTGTAACTTGGCTGTGGCAAAGGTGTGCTGAGTTTAATACGAGTGGCGTGCGAGGGGCATGCTGGGATTCAGGCATTGTAGATCTACCCCACGGATCGGGACTTCATCGGAACCACGCCCAAGGCAGAGGTGTGCTGAGTTTAATACGAGTGGCGTGCGAGGGGCATGCTGGGATGCAGGCATTGTAGATCTACCCACGCACCAGGACTTCATCGGAACCACGCCCAAGGCAAAGGTGTGCTGAGTTTAATACGAGTGGCGTGCGAGGGGCATGCTGGGATGCAGGCATTGTAGATCTGCCCCACGCACCGGGACTTCATCGGAACCACGCCCAAGGCAGAGGTGTGCTGAGTTTAATACGAGTGGCGTGCGAGGGGCATGCTGGGATTCAGGCATTGTAGATCTACCCCACGCACCGGGACTTCATCGGAACCACGCCCAAGGCAAAGGTGTGCTGAGTTTAATACGAGTGGCGTGCGAGGGGCATGCTGGGATTCAGGCATTGTAGATCTGCCCCACGCATCGGGACTTCATCGGAACCACGCCCCCCCCCCCCAGGAGAAGATTTAAATGTGCCGCAAACTAGCACATTTACTTACTTCAACGCAAATATAAACAACTTTTACAAAGGACGTTTCCTTTAATTTGACCAATTCAGTTCGAACTTGAAACAAACTGTATTTATGCGACGATATATCATCAACGCTTAGCAACGCAACGCTTAGCAAAAGCAACGCTTAGCAAAAGCAACGCTTAGCAAAAGCAACGCTTAGCAAAAGCAACGCTTAGCAAAAGCAACGCTTAGCAACGCAACGCTTAGAAAAAGCAACGCTTAGCAAAATCAACGCTTAGAAAAAAGCAACGCTTAGCAGGGGGCCTTGGGGGGGCCTAGGTTGCCCCCCCCCCCCCCCAAAAAAAAAAAAAAAATCGTCGGTGCAAGCTTGCCAGTTGACACGGCGTTCTTCTCTAGGTCAATAACAAGTATACCTGTAGCGAAATGTAACACTTGCACCAACAGAAGTGAGAAACTGCGCGTGCTGACGGCAGCTTCAGCATCCTGGTTGGCTCGCAACACAGACAGTGTTTTCGAAACATCGTTTCGTCTTGCCTTACGGGCTAACAAAAACTTCAGAAGGAACAAGGCTGCCTCAGTGATCCAAACCCGAGGGTTGGTAAACCCCTGAGCAGTGAGACGGCTGAGGAAGTGAGACGATTTTACACGCGGGATGACATCAGCCGTGAGATGCCGGGTAAAACAGACTTATTATGCGTCACAAAATGTCCTAGAAACCGCCAGAAGCCCAAAAAAGTAATCTGAGGTCATCGGATGTCAATGACCTCAGTTGACCTCTGAAAAGGTCAATCGAGGTCACAATCTCAGTAAAAACCACAACTGTCACCTGGAAACACCTGTGCATATGCTCCTGAACAACAAACACTCGGAAACTGCACCACACTCACAACCACCTGGATAACTTTTTCTTAAAAGGTTTCACTAAAAGAACTTTAACGTGAATTGGGGACTGCTTTGAGATCCTTATTGTCCGCCCTGTCCATGAATGCGTTCTTTGAAACCCATTATTGATATTGATGATATCAATGGGTCTAGGTGGAGACCTGTTCACTCAATGCTGATGCCTACTCAGAGTCTCATGGAAGACCCCCGCATCTGTAAAGTTCCCGGATGTAATGAAGAACCTTAACAGCACTAAAAGAATCATACAGTTTCTCATCGGAGTCCCATTTAGGACTGATGTTATGTGCGCGCCGGGCAGCCATTGACAGTGTGCACGGTCATTGACAGTGCGCCGTTTGCACCGTTAAAAGTTGCAACGCCTTCGTAATTTAATGGTAAGTATTTTCTGAACCTTGGTATTTTCAAAGGTAGCAACTAGCATTGCGTTATAACTGATTGTGTGCAATGTGCCCGGCATATTCTTTGAGTTGTGCTTCATATTTATACGTGGATATTGATGGACAAGCACATGGCACATTCTTCGTATTTATATGTGGATATTGATGGACAAGCATGCATGCTTGAATGTACCCAAGGCCCTAGATACTGAATGTACAATCAGTGG
>JAXIVJ010013193.1:0-37971 GCA_036785665.1 Chirona hameri
ATTTCAAAATATAATCAAATCGTGTTTGGAAAAATGTTCCAAGGTGAACTATTTCCTTTAAACTAGACGCCTTTTCAGCGATGTCTAGCGCAGTCATCTTTCCTTCCCATTATCAATGAATGCATACATCTGCAGCAGTATTCAATGGATGAATACACCTGCGACAGTATTCAGTATTCAATGGGGTATTGTACCAAATGGAGTTTAATTATGAAGAGCTTCGAATGTTTGCATTTGTCATGCTTCCAAGACCTGAAAGGCACTGAAAGCTGATATATTCAGTCAGTAGTCAAGGCATTAACTATGCACAAACGGCTCGCGAAATGCTTCCCATTGGAAAGAGTTCAATATGAACAACTTATTTAAGAACAAATCAAGAACTTCTTTACAACTTCACAAAATTTCCAATTGTTCGAGGGGAAAAGTTCAGTTGCCTCAAGCACCTGGTACTATTCAAACCAACATTCAGAATTAAATTGGACTCTTCTCAAGGTAAAACTTCCTGCAAGTAAACCCACCTGGCTACCAAGGTAACTGACTGAAGCTGACTGCAACCAGGTAACACTTAACAAGCTGACTACTAAGGTAACTACGCGGTAAAACCATCCTATTGTCTTGGTAACTCCGAGGTAAAACCATACAGCTGAAAACCACGCCAACTGAGTATCAAAATAATTCACTCGACAGCCACGATAATTGCGTATAATCAGAGACTATCCATTAAAGGAAATGTTTACCTTGGACATTTTTCCCAAACACGATTTGATTATATTTTTTCATACAATTTCTTTGTATATTGTCTAAAATGGCCTTATATCGCGCCGATTCAGGACAGAAGGCCGTAAATTATTATTGGCTATCAAAACTATATGCATACTCTCTGAGTCAGAGTCGTGACGTCACGCGAATGTAAACAATGGTTCAGCCTATCAGATTCGAAAGTAGTCGCGTAAGGATAGACTCGCATCAGAGATGTGCCAACCGGCGGACGGCGGTTCGCTTGCTAGCACCAGCTGCAAGCTGATTGGCTGATGGTATAGCCTCTGCCCGGGCTAGATCCAGCACCACATTCTTTCGCCAGCACCGAATTCCTTCGGCAAAAAATCAAATATATTCGGCTGGAGTCTTTTCAGTCAAGAAAACTTGCAGATAGGGGTTTCCCAACACGGGCTACACAATTGCTATCTCAGTTTAAAACTAATGTTGAAGATGAACTATTTCCTTTAACCGTCCCGACAAAATCCCGGTGCGGCCACTGCCCGGTGCGGCCACTGTCCAGTACTCCTGCTGCCGGCCGAGCGGCGGCGGCGCTGCTCCTCACTCTGACGCGTACAGTCTGTACAGCCGATCAATGAGTGCGCATCCAGTGACTGGCCAACAAAGCCACCGGAATCAATGACGCACGCGCCACCGACACGGCCGTGGGAACCACCGCCCCGCCGCCGCCGCCCCCGGTCAGAGGCGGGCCTGCCGCCACCGCCCCGCACCCGCCCACTCACATAGCCCCCCCCCGTCCTCAGACGAACCGGGGCGGACCTGGGGGGCGCCGTCACCGCCGTCACCGCCGTCACCGCCGTCACCGCCGTCACCACCGTCACCGCGCCGGAGGCTGTTCCCGCGGCGGGATCGAGCGGCGGCGGCCGGTGGGTGATAACATGGACGCCGCAGTCGTGGCACGCGTAAAGCTCTCAGTGTCGATCAGCCGGTGCCGGTGGCGGCGGCGGCGGCCGGTGGGTGATAACATGGACGCCGCAGTCGTGGCACGCGTAAAGCTCTCAGTGTCGATCAGCCGGTGCCGGTGGCGGCGGCGGCGGCCGGTGGGTGATAACATGGACGCCGCAGTCGTGGCACGCGTAAAGCTCTCAGTGTCGATCAGCCGGTGCCGGTGGCGGCGGCGGCGGCCGGTGGGTGATAACATGGACGCCGCAGTCGTGGCACGCGTAAAGCTCTCAGTGTCGATCAGCCGGTGCCGGTGGCGGCGGCGGCGGCCGGCGGGGGATAACATGGACGCCGCAGTCGTGGCACGCGTAAAGCTCTCAGTGTCGATCAGCCGGTGCCGGTGGCGGCGGCGGCGGCGGCGGTGACACGGCAGTCGGCACAGAGACCGGTCCCGGGGGTCACGTGCCACGGGCCAAACCGCCGCCGCCGCCGCCGCCACCGCCGCCGCCGCCGCCGCCCGTCCAGCCACGGCAGGACAAATGACCTACACTCACGATACGATTAATGTTCTGAGCCATGACGATTAACGCACCAAAACAGTGCCGATACGTGACTTATGCGTCGTTATTGTTATTTATACGACAGTTCAGATCTATGGTAAACTCTATCGGACGACGGAAACGGGCGAAATAAAGGGAACGGAACAATGACATTAGAAATATCGCTGCACATCTCTGAAGGAATACCAATTTGGACAGTATATAAGCCACAGCCACAGCTCCGAAACGATAATGCCAGAATAAACGGTGCACATTAGCTATATTTTCACTTTGTTCATTCATGATATGACTGAGGAACGTCAGTACGAGTTTTTTCTCCTTTTTTGTCACTACATGGTTAATGACCAGGGAGAACTAGGAGTGGTAATTGAGGCCGTGAAGGTAAAGGAGGTCAGCGATGTTAATTAGTAATGAACATTAGCATGTTTTATTGAATGATTGGCATGTTTTTGTATTATGCATTCGCATCATGCATTATTCGATCGTGGGCTTTCATCATTTTTTTAAGAAATTGTCTTTGATCTAGGTTGTTCCTTTTCCATTGTTCCTTTTCCAAAGGACTCCGAAAATATTCATCACTTGGTTCTCATGTTTCGTTCAGTAGGTTTTTGTACACGTTGGTCCAGTTTCTGTACAGCCATTCCATTTATGACCATGTATAATGTAATGTCTCTAAATACATGTAAACCTATTAATCTAAATATCACACATGTCATACTGAGATTCCCCAAAATACCATACTTTTAATTCATGCTGCCAATAGCAGAACATGTAATGGATGTATTCAACGGAAGTCCTGTGTTTTCGGAAACCTTAATTATTTTTTGACAATGTTTTGAGTTTTCACCTCTACATGGGCGACGCAGCGAAACTCCAACTAACTTGTTTACCGAGTTAGGAGGAAATTAACAGACGTGTCTACTCGTCCAGGATGTGACAGGGAATCCGACACTGAAATATGACGACACAGGGAATCTGACACAGGGAATCTGACACAGGGAATCTGACACAGGGAATCTGACACAGGGAATCTGACACAGGGAATATGACACAAGGAATCTGACACAGGGAATCTGACACAGGGAATCTGACACAGGGAATCTGACACAGGGAATCTGACACAGGGAATCTGACACAGGGAATCTGACACAGGGAATATGACACAAGGAATCTGACACAGGGAATCTGACACAGGGAATCTGACACGGAATCTGACACAGGGAATCTGACACAGGGAATCTGACACAGGGAATCTGACACAGGGAATCTGACACTGAAATATGACGACACAGGGAATATGACACAGATAAATGTCTGTCGCCGTCTGAATAGTTAACCGGGCAATTTCCAAACATTTGAGATTAACGAAAACTTGTTCGTACAGAATGTACTATATAATCGACTCGTACCTATCTACCAAACGTACCTATCTACCAAACATGCTGGTTTGTTAGACTGGTTACATTGCAGATCATCCTAGACAAAGACATGAACATGTCTCATGTCTAGGTCCAGTGCAAATGGCACACAATAATGAAGTAGGCGGCATGTGTGTAAAGTGGCTCACTGGAACGAATGCAAATTGCACCTAAGGCTCGCACCATTCAATTAGTCTGCCATCAATTAGTCATTATATTAACCACAGATAGCAGGAAACCTATATTTGACACCAAATCTAAGCCACTGCAGTAAGGGGCCGCAATTTGAAACGGAGCTGTTAAGCTGATACACTTTTATGTCTCGGCTCGTGAAAATGCGAGTCCAGCACCGTCGTTCACTGCTGTGCTTAAAATGAGAGGCCGAGTATTTCGTGTCAAATCCAGGTCTCCTGTTATCTGTGTGTTAACTGATTTAAAATCCTTTTAGCAGTCATCTGTACAAAGTGCAAGGTATGACGACTGTAAAAATGAATGGACCATAATGACATATAAACTTAGCGTAGCGGTGGTTGACGACGTCCATGGGTGGAGACGGGGGTTTCTGCTCAGTTCGCAGGCTCATTGCCTCACCAGCTGGAGTTTGACCCACCGACTTTTACCAGATATGAAGGTATTGTTATCTTAACAGGGACTAGCTTGTGAACCCACCAATGTATATTTTGTCACCGTCATAGGCGACACCATTATCACTTTCCGACCAATCAGACAAAGTGGCAGTTTTGCTCAGATTTTTAATGCTCACAACGCTTAATGTAATTGGAAGTAGAAAATGGCAGCTCAGCTATCATCAACTGTCAGCAACTGTCAGCAACTATCATCAACTGTCAGCAACTGTCAGCAACTGCCAGCGCAGTCAGCTGTCAGGAAAGGTTCTTTGTTCGTGTAGCAGATTTCAATGGTGCGGTCAAATCAGCGATGATGTCGCCTGCATGCCGAGACCAAACAAAGCATTCAGCCGTCCCCAAACGGCTCACGTCATCAAGCTCCGAACACCAAACACACGCGTGGTGCCACCACGCCAGGTGGACACTAATGACGGGAATCACGTGACACGCGAGACTGCCGCCCCCGCCTGCCGCCCCCGCTCTTTCCCCCGCCCCCGCTCTCTCCCCCGCCCCCGCCTGCCGCCCCGCTCTCTCCCCCGCCCCCGCCCCCGCTCTCTCCCCCGCCCCCCCCCCCACTCGAGCCGTCTCCGCCTGCCGCCCCCGCCAGCCGCCCCCGCTCCTGGCTCGAGCCGCCCCGCCTGCCGCCCCTCCTGCCGCCCCGCCCCGTCTGGCGACTCGCACCGCTAGAGACTCGCCCCGCTGGGCGACTCCCCGGCCGCCTGCTTACCTGTCGACTGGGACTGTAGGTGCCGCGCGTGGCTCGCTTGTTCTTAGCCATCGTAGTGAAGACGACCATTCCGACGATGGCGGCCAGCAGTAGGATACCGAGCACCGGAGCCACCACCATCAATATCTCTCCGGTCCGGGACTGAAACAACACCAGACCATCACTATCTCTCCGGTCCGGGACTGAAATGACAACACCAGACTATCACTATCTCTCCGGTCCGGGACTGAAACAACACCAGACCATCACTATCTCTCCGGTCCGGGACTGAAATGACAACACCAGACCATCACTATTCTCTGGTCCGGGACTGAAATGACAACACCAGACCATCACTATCTCTCCGGTCCGGGACTGAAACAACACCAGACCATCACTATCTCTCCGGTCCGGGACTGAAACAACACCAGACCATCACTATCTCTCCGGTCCGGGACTGAAACAACAACACCAGACCATCACTATCTCTCCGGTCCGAGACTGAAACAACACCAGACCATCACTATCTCTCCGGTCCGGGACTGAAACAACACCAGACCATCACTATCTCTCCGGTCCGGGACTGAAACAACAACAGCACACCATCACTATCTCTCCGGCCCGGGACTGAAACAACAACAGACCATCACTATCTCTCCGGCCCGGGACTGAAACAACACCAGACCATCACTATCTCTCCGGTCCGGGACTGAAATGACAACACCAGACCATCACCATCTCTCCGGTCCGGGACTGAAACAACACCAGACCATCACTATCTCTCCGGTCCGGGACTGAAACAACACCAGACCATCACTATCTCTCCGGTCCGGGACTGAAACAACACCAGACCATCACTATCTCTCCGGTCCGGGACTGAAACAACAACACCAGACCATCACTATCTCTCCGGTCCGAGACTGAAACAACACCAGACCATCACTATCTCTCCGGTCCGGGACTGAAACAACACCAGACCATCACTATCTCTCCGGTCCGGGACTGAAACAACACCAGACCATCACTATATCTCCGGTCCGGGACTGAAACAACGACAGACCATCACTATCTCTCCGGTCCGGGACTGAAACAACACCAAACCATCACTATCTCTCCGGTCCGGGACTGAAACAACACCAGACCATCACTATCTCTCCGGTCCGGGACTGAAACAACGACAGACCATCACTATCTCTCCAGTCCGGGAGTGAAATGACAACACCAGACCATCACTATCTCTCCGGTCCGGGACTGAAATGACAACACCAGACCATCACTATCTCTCCGGTCCGGGACTGAAACAACACCAGACCATCACTATCTCTCCGGTCCGGGACTGAAACAACAACAGCACACCATCACTATCTCTCCAGTCCGGGACTGAAACAACAACAGCACACCATCACTATCTCTCCGGCCCGGGACTGAAACAACACCAGACCATCACTATCTCTCCGGTCCGGTACTGAAACAACACCAGACCATCACTATCTCTCCGGTCCGGGACTGAAACAACACCAGACCATCACTATCTCTCCGGTCCGGGACTGAAACAACACCAGACCATCACTATCTCTCCGGTCCGGGACTGAAACAACACCAGACCATCACTATCTCTCCGGTCCGGGACTGAAACAACACCAGACCATCACTATCTCTCCGGTCCGGGACTGAAACAACACCAGACCATCACTATCTCTCCGGTCCGGGACTGAAACAACACCAGACCATCACTATCTCTCCAGTCCGGGACTGAAATGACAACACCAGACCATCACTATCTCTCCGGTCCGGGACTGAAACAACACCAGACCATCACTATCTCTCCGGTCCGGGACTGAAACAACACCAGACCATCACTATCTCTCCGGTCCGGGACTGAAACAACAACACCAGACCATCACTATCTCTCCGGTCCGGAACTGAAACAACACCAGACCACCACTATCTTTCCGGTCCGGGACTGAAATGACAACACCAGACCATCCCTATCTCTCCAGTCCGGGACTGAAATGACAACACCAGACCATCACTATCTCTCCGGTCCGGGACTGAAACAACACCAGACCATCACTATCTCTCCGGTCCGGGACTGAAACAACACCAGACCATCACTATCTCTCCGGTCCGGGACTGAAACAACACCAGAATATCACTATCTCTCCGGTCCGGGACTGAAACAACACCAGACCATCACTATCTCTCCGGTTCGGGACTGAAGCAACACCAGACCATCACTATCTCTCCGGTGCGGGATGAAACAACACCAGACCATCACTATCTCTCCGGTCCGGGACTGAAACAACACCAGACCATCACTATCTCTCCGGTCCGGGACTGAAACAACACCAGACCATCACTATCTCTCCGGTCCGGGACTGAAATGACAACACCAGACTATCACTATCTCTCCGGTCCGGGACTGAAACAACACCAGTCCATCACTATCTCTCCGGTCCGGGACTGAAACAACAACAGCACACCATCACTATCTCTCCGTTCCGGGACTGAAACAACACCAGACCATCACTATCTCTCCGGTCCGGGACTGAAACAACACCAGACCATCACTATCTCTCCGGTCCGGGACTGAAATGACACCAGACCATCACTATCTCTCCGGTCCGGGACTGAAATGACAACACCAGACCATCACTATGTCTCCGGTCCGGGACTGAAACAACACCAGACCATCACTATCTCTCCGGTCCGGGACTGAAACAACAACAGACCATCACTATCTCTCCGGTCCGGGACTGAAACAACACCAGACCATCACTATCTCTCCGGTCCGGGACTGAAATGACAACACCAGACCATCACTATTCTCCGGTCCGGGACTGAAATGACAACACCAGACCATCACCATCTCTCCGGTCCGGGACTGAAACAACACCAGACCATCACTATCTCTCCGGTCCGGGACTGAAATGACAGCGACACACCACCACATCCCACATGAACACAGAGATTACCACATTGCCCGAATACTATTTAGCGTTTCCGAGTAAGCCTCAGGCGACAGAGGCGGGTACCGGGATATCATTCCACACGAGCGTCCCGCCTGAGGGGTATCAGTTGGCCGCCGACAGCGCCAGCGGGGCGGGGCGATAGAATGGTAGACAGCTCCCGCAGCACGACGACAGTCATATGACTGATGACAGCGAACCCCCCCCCCCTCCCCCTCCAGGCCGACCTGATGACATCAGCTCCAAACACGGCGGCTTAACGGCGTTATTATCATAATCTTAACTGCACGCCGGCATTTGTAGCCCACTTCCGCGAGCAATATGCAGGCGGAGAATCAAAGCCGAGATCAGACGCGAGGCGCTCCACAGTGAAATTGAAAGCTTACTGCACAGGAACAGCGTAGCTGGAATTATATCACTGGTATCACCGAAATACATCGAAAGGAATGATAATACTAGAACAATTTAGATCTTACTATCTTACTTTCCCAATGTAGCCGATCGAAAGTCACCAAGCGCAGGTATCTACTAAATGCCAACTAAGTGGGTTTCGTCGCCAAGGGTATAGTTACCCCTTTTTGATGAGCAGAATGACTCGTTCGTTACCCTCTCCCCCATTACGCAGACCGCAGTTCTCTGTTCAAAGCTATGCGGGACAGCATAACTTCAGGCGTTTACTACTAGTGCCATCTAGGGACAGGAATATAAACAAACCATGTATGATATTGATCTTAACAAAGCAGTGATTCCGACGTATACCAACACGCAAGTCGTAACAAGAAGCTGAACATGATTTAGCATTAGTTGGTTTGGATGCTCTTTGCGATAATGTAATGATAGAGAAGCAGACAGCGGGGTAATGTGGTGATAGAGAAGCAGACAGCGGGGTAATGTGGTGATAGAGAAGCAGACAGCGGGGTAATGTAGTGATAGAGAAGCAGACAGCGGGGTAATGTGGTGATAAAGAAGCAGACAGCGGGGTAATGTGGTGATAGAGAAGCAGACAGCGGGGTAATGTGGTGATAGAGAAGCAGACAGCGGGGTAATGTGGTGATAGAGAAGCAGACAGCGGGGTAATGTAGTGATAGAGAAGCAGACAGCGGGGTAATGTGGTGATAGAGAAGCAGACAGCGGGGTAATGTGGTGATAGAGAAGCAGACAACGGGGTAATGTGGTGATAGAGAAGCAGACAGCGGGGTAATGCGGTGATAGAGAAGCAGACAGATAGAGGGTAATGTAGTGATAGAGAAGCAGACAGCGGGGTAATGTGGTGATAGAGAAGCAGACAGCGGGGTAATGTAGTGATAGAGAAGCAGACAGCGGGGTAATGTGGTGATATAGAAGCAGACAGCGGGGTAATGTGGTGATAGAGAAGCAGACAGCGGGGTAATTTGGTGATAGAGAAGCAGACAGCGGGGTAATGTGGTGATAGAGAAGCAGACAGCGGGGTAATGTAGTGATAGAGAAGCAGACAGCGGGGTAATGTGGTGATAGAGAAGCAGACAGCGGGGTAATGTGGTGATAGAGAAGCAGACAGCGGGGTAATGTGGTGATAAAGAAGCAGACAGCGGGGTAATGTGGTGATAGAGAAGCAGACAGCGGGGTAAATGTGGTGATAGAGAAGCAGACAGCGGGGTAATGTGGTGATAGAGAAGCAGACATCGGGGTAATGTAGTGATAGAGAAGCAGACAGCGGGGTAATGTGGTGATAGAGAAGCAGACAGCGGGGTAATGTAGTGATAGAGAAGCAGACAGCGGGGTAATGTGGTGATAGAGAAGCAGACAGCGGGGTAATGTGGTGATAGAGAAGCAGACAGCGGGGTAATGTAGTGATATAGAAGCAGACAGCGGGGTAATGTAGTGATAGAGAAGCAGAATGCGGGGTAATGTGGTGATAGAAGCATACAGCGGGGTAATGTAGTGATAGAGAAGCAGACAGCGGGGTAATGTAGTGATAGAGAAGCAGACAGCGGGGTAATGTAGTGATAGAGAAGCAGACAGCGGGGTAATGTAGTGATAGAGAAGCAGACAGCGGGGTAATGTAGTGATAGAGAAGCAGACAGCGGGGTAATGTGGTGATAGAGAAGCAGACAGCGGGGTAATGTAGTGATAGAGAAGCAGACAGCGGGGTAATGTGGTGATAGAGAAGCAGACAGCGGGGTAATGTAGTGATAGAGAATCAGACAGCGGGGTAATGTGGTGATAGAGAAGCAGACAGCGGGGTAATGTAGTGATAGAGAAGCAGACAGCGGGGTAATGTGGTGATAGAGAAGCAGACAACGGAGTATTGTGGTGATAGAGAAGCAGACAGCGGGGTAATGTAGTGATAGAGAAGCAGACAGCGGGGTAATGTGGTGATAGAAAAGCAGACAGCGGAGTAATGTAGTGATAGAGAAGCAGACAGCGGGGTAATGTGGTGATAGAGAAGCAGACAGCGGGGTAATGTAGTGATAGAGCAGCAGACAGCGGGGTAATGTGGTGATAGAGAAGCAGACAGCGGGGTAATGCAGTGATAGAGAAGCAGACAGCGGGGTAATGTGGTGATAGAGAAGCAGACAGTGGGGTAATGTAGTGATAGAGAAGCAGACAGCGGGGTAATGTAGTGATAGAGAAGCAGACAGCGGGGTAATGTGGTGATAGAGAAGCAGACAGCGGGGTAATGTCGTGATAGAGAAGCAGACAGCGGGGTAATGTGGTGATAGAGAAGCAGACAGCGGAGTATTGTGGTGATAGAGAAGCAGACAGCGGGGTAATGTAGTGATAGAGAAGCAGACAGCGGGGTAATGTAGTGATAGAGAAGCAGACAGCGGGGTAATGTGGTGATAGAGAAGCAGACAGCGGAGTAATGTAGTGATAGAGAAGCAGACAGCGGGGTAATGTGGTGATAGAGAAGCAGACAGCGGAGTAATGTAGTGATAGAGAAGCAGACATCGGGGTAATGTGGTGATAGAGAAGCAGACAGCGGGGTAATGTAGTGATAGAGAAGCAGACAGCGGGGTAATGTGGTGATAGAGAAGCAGACAGCGGGGCAATGTAGTGATAGAGAAGCAGACAGCGGGGTAATGTGGTGATAGAGAAGCAGACAGCGGGGTAATGTAGTGATAGAGAAGCAGACAGCGGGGTAAATGTAGTGATAGAGAAGCAGACAGCGGGACAATGTGGTGATAGAGAAGCAGACAGCGGGGTAATGTGGTGATAGAGAAGCAGACAGCGGGGTAATGTGGTGATAGAGAAGCAGACAGCGGGGTAAATGTGGTGATAGAGAAGCAGACAGCGGGGTAAATGTGGTGATAGAGAAGCAGACAGCGGGGTAAATGTGGTGATAGAGAAGCAGACAGCGGGGTAAATGTGGTGATAGAGAAGCAGACAGCGGGGTAAATGTGGTGATAGAGAAGCAGACAGCGGGGTAATGTAGTGATAGAGAAGCGGACAGCGGGGTAAATGTAGTGATAGAGAAGCAGACAACGGGGTAATGTAGTGATAGAGAAGCAGACAGCGGGGTAATGTGGTGATAGAGAAGCAGACAGCGGGGTAATGTGGTGATAGAGAAGCAGACAGCGGGGTAAATGTGGTGATAAAGAAGCAGACAGCGGGGTAAATGTGGTGATAGAGAAGCAGACAGCGGGGTAATGTAGTGATAGAGAAGCAGACAGCGGGGTAAATGTAGTGATAGAGAAGCAGACAGCGTGGTAAATGTGGTGATAGAGAAGCAGACAGCGGGGTAATGCAGTGATAGAGAAGCAGACAGCGGGGTAATGTAGTGATATAGAAGCAGACAGCGGGGTAAATGTGGTGATAGAGAAGCAGACAGCGGGGTAATGTAGTGATAGAGAAGCAGACAGCGGGGTAATGTGGTGATAGAGAAGCAGACAGCGGGGTAATGTAGTGATAGAGAAGCAGACAGCGGGGTAATGTGGTGATAGAGAAGCAGACAGCGGGGTAATGTAGTGATAGAGAAGCAGACAGCGGGGTAAATGTAGTGATAGAGAAGCAGACAGCGGGGTAATGTGGGGATAGAGAAGCAGACAGCGGGGTAATGTAGTGATAGAGAAGCAGACAGCGGGGTAAATGTAGTGATAGAGAAGCAGACAGCGGGATAATGCAGTGATAGAGAAGCAGACAGCGGGGTAATGTGGTGATAGAAAAGCAGACAGCGGGGTAATGTAGTGATAGAGAAGCAGACAGCGGGGTAATGTGGTGATAGAGAAGCAGACAGCGGGGTAATGTAGTGATAGAGAAGCAGACAGCGGGGTAAATGTAGTGATAGAGAAGCAGACAGCGGGGTAATGTGGTGATAGAGAAGCAGACAGCGGGGTAATGTAGTGATAGAGAAGCAGACAGCGGGGTAAATGTTGTGATAGAGAAGCAGACAGCGGGGTAATGTGGTGATAGAGAAGCAGACAGCGGGGTAATGTGGTGATAGAGAAGCAGACAGCGGGGTAATGTAGTGATAGAGAAGCAGACAGCGGGGTAATGTGGTGATAGAGAAGCAGACAGCGGGGTAATGTAGTGATAGAGAAGCAGACAGCGGGGTAATGTGGTGATAGAGAAGCAGACAGCGGGGTAATGTGGTGATAGAGAAGCAGACAGCGGGGTAATGTAGTGATAGAGAAGCAGACAGCGGGGTAATGTGGTGATAGAGAAGCAGACAGCGGGGTAATGTGGTGATATAGAAGCAGACAGCGGGGTAATGTGGTGATAGAGAAGCAGACAGCGGGGTAATGTGGTGATAGAGAAGCAGACAGCGGGGTAATGTAGTGATAGAGAAGCAGACAGCGGGGTAATGTGGTGATAGAGAAGCAGACAGCGGGGTAAATGTATGGGCAATGTGCATTGTGCGCCATCATCAAACGAATCAACTATTTATCACTTAGCTTCTCCATCGCCATTATCCCCCCGAAGATTCCGTTATCTAAGTGGGTTAATTACCCCCCAATTGAGAATCACTGATACCACATCTACCACATAGCAAGTGACAATGGACCCCTATTGTATATACCTAACAAACTCAGTTTATATCGCCATTAATCCTAATCAAGTAGCACAAACAATCATGTCCTTTGTCACGTTACTATTGCTAACATCGTCAAATATCAGCCAAGTAACGGCCATTTCGGCGGTCCTTGCGCTTTCTGATCACACATACATTGACTGACCCGAGTGACTACATCACACAGGCACACATACACACACAGACCCGACTATACAATATGCATCCACAGAACAGCGCCATCGCTGGCTGCTGTAGAGAGAGAGCCTGCAGCAGCTGTAGCGCCGCGCCCACACCACATAACACGTACCCGGTCCTCGCAGGTGGAGTTTGTACACGTAATAACACGTACCCTGTCCTCGCAGGTGGAGCCTGTACACGTAATAGCACGTACCCGGTCCTCGCAGGTGGAGCCTGTACACGTAATAGCACGTACCCTGTCCTCGCAGGTGGAGCCTGTACACGTAATAACACGTACCCGGTCCTCGCAGGTGGAGCCTGTACACGTAATAGCACGTACCCGGTCCTCGCAGGTGGAGCCTGTACACGTAATAGCACGTACCCTGTCCTCGCAGGTGGAGCCTGTACACGTAATAACACGTACCCGGTCCTCGCGGGTGGAGCCTGTACACGTAATAGCACGTACCCTGTCCTCGCAGGTGGAGCCTGTACACGTAATAACACGTACCCGGTCCTCGCAGGTGGAGCCTGTACACGTAATAGCACGTACCCGGTCCTCGCAGGTGGAGCCTGTACACGTAATAACACGTACCCGGTCCTCGCAGGTGGAGCCTGTACACGTAATAGCACGTACCCTGTCCTCGCAGGTGGAGCCTGTACACGTAATAACACGTACCCGGTCCTCGCAGGTGGAGCCTGTACACGTAATAGCACGTACCCGGTCCTCGCAGGTGGAGCCTGTACACGTAATAACACGCACCCTGTCCTCGCAGGTGGAGCCTGTACACGTAATAGCACGTACCCGGTCCTCGCAGGTGGAGCCGGAGTAGCCGTTCACACACTGGCATGTGGTGTTGTGTATGCCGTAGTTGTTCGGGTCGCCCAGGCAGTAGGGCACGCAGATGCCGCCGTTCTTACATCCGTCTTCAACCGCCTGTCAGCAGAGAGGTAAAGACGAGTCAGGAACAGTCAGATGGGCAGGGGGACAGTCAGATGGGCAGGGGACAGTCAGATGGACAGGGGGACAGCCAGATGGACAGGGGGACAGTCAGATGGACAGGGGGACAGTCAGATGGACAGGGGGGCAGCCAGATGGACAGGGGGACAGCCAGATGGACAGGGGGACAGTCAGATGGACAGGGGGACAATCAGATGGACAGGGGGACAGCCAGATAGGAAGGGGGACAGTCAGATGGACAGGGGGACAGTCAGATGGGCAGGGGGACAGTCAGATGGACAGGGGGACAGTCAGATGGACAGGGGGACAGTCAGATGGACAGGGGGACAGCCAGATGGACAGGGGGACAGCCAGATAGACAGGGGACAGCCAGATAGGAAGGGGACAGTCAGATGGACAGGGGGACAGTCAGATGGGCAGGGGGACAGTCAGATGGGCAGGGGGACAGTCAGATGGACAGGGGGACAGTCAGATAGACAGGGGACAGCCAGATAGGAAGGGGACAGTCAGATGGGCAGGGGGACAGTCAGATGGGCAGGGGGACAGTCAGATGGACAGGGGGACAGTCAGATGGACACGGGGACAGTCAGATAGACAGGGGACAGCCATATAGGAATGGGACAGTCAGATGGACAGGAGGACAGTCAGATGGGCAGGGGGGCAGTCAGATGGACAGGGGGACAGCCAGATGGACAGGGGGACAGCCAGATAGACAGGGGGCAGCCAGATAGGAAGGGGACAGTCAGATGGGCAGGGGGACAGTCAGATGGGCAGGGGGACAGTCAGATGGGCAGGGGGACAGTCAGATGGACAGGGGGACAGTCAGATAGACAGGGGACAGCCAGATATGAAGGGGACAGTCAGATGGACAGGGGGACAGTCAGATGGGCAGGGGGACAGTCAGATGGACAGGGGGACAGTCAGATAGACAGGGGACAGCCAGATAGGAAGGGGACAGTCAGATGGGCAGGGGGACAGTCAGATGGACAGGGGGACAGTCAGAGGGACAGGGGGAGAGTCAGATAAGACAGGGGACAGCCAGATAGACAGGGGACAGTCAGATGGGCAGGGGGACAGTCAGATGGGCAGGGGGACAGTCAGATGGACAGGGGGACAGTCAGATAGACAGGAGACAGCCAGATAGGAAGGGGACAGTCAGATGGACAGGAGGACAGTCAGATGGGCAGGGGGACAGTCAGATGGACAGGGGGACAGTCAGATGGACAGGGGGACAGTCAGATAGACAGGGGACAGCCAGATATGAAGGGGACAGTCAGATGGACAGGGGGACAGTCAGATGGGCAGGGGGACAGTCAGATGGACAGGGGGATAGTCAGATAGACAGGGGGACAGTCAGATGGGCAGGGGGACAGTCAGATGGACAGGGGGACAGTCAGATGGACAGGGAGTCAGCCAGTTAGGCAGGGGGACAGTCAGATGGAGCAGGTGGAGCAGGCAGAGCAGGCAGAGCAGGCAGAGCAGGCAGAGCAGGCAGAGCAGGCAGAGCAGGCAGAGCAGGCAGAGCAGGCAGAGCAGGCAGAGCAGGCAGAGCAGGCGGAGCAGGCGGAGCAGGCAGAGCAGGCAGAGCAGGCGGAGCAGGCGGAGCAGGCGGAGCAGGCGGAGCAGGCGGAGCAGGCGGAGCAGGCGGAGCAGGCGGAGCAGGCGGAGCAGGCGGAGCAGGCGGAGCAGGCGGAGCAGGCGGAGCAGGCGGAGCAGGCGGAGCAGGCGGAGCAGGCGGAGCAGGCGGAGCAGGCGGAGCAGGCGGAGCAGGCGGAGCAGGCGGAGCAGGCGGAGCAGGCGGAGCAGGCGGAGCAGGCGGAGCAGGCGGAGCAGGCGGAGCAGGCGGAGCAGGCGGAGCAGGCGGAGCAGGCGGAGCAGGCGGAGCAGGCGGAGCAGGCGGAGCAGGCGGAGCAGGCGGAGCAGGCGGAGCAGGCGGAGCAGGCGGAGCAGGCGGAGCAGGCGGAGCAGGCGGAGCAGGCGGAGCAGGCGGAGCAGGCGGAGCAGGCGGAGCAGGCGGAGCAGGCGGAGCAGGCGGAGCAGGCGGAGCAGGCGGAGCAGGCGGAGCAGGCGGAGCAGGCGGAGCAGGCGGAGCAGGCGGAGCAGGCGGAGCAGGCGGAGCAGGCGGAGCAGGCGGAGCAGGCGGAGCAGGCGGAGCAGGCGGAGCAGGCGGAGCAGGCGGAGCAGGCGGAGCAGGCGGAGCAGGCGGAGCAGGCGGAGCAGGCGGAGCAGGCGGAGCAGGCGGAGCAGGCGGAGCAGGCGGAGCAGGCGGAGCAGGCGGAGCAGGCGGAGCAGGCGGAGCAGGCGGAGCAGGCGGAGCAGGCGGAGCAGGTGGAGCAGGTGGAGCAGGTGGAGCAGGTGGAGCAGGTGGAGCAGGTGGAGCAGGGGGAGCAGGGGGAGCAGGGGGAGCAGGGGGAGCAGGGGGAGCAGGGGGGGGGGGGGAGGGGCGGAAGGAGCGGGAGAGCGAAATAACGAAAGAGACAGGCACACAGACAGAAACAGAAACTGTAGGACAGTACTCCGGGAGCCGGCCTCCCGTACAGAGAGCGCCGGTCCCGCAACTCGACAACGCGGTGACACCGGACCATCACACAGGAAGCACGGCATGACCGAACATATATCGCAACAAACGGATGCCGTTCTAACATACGCGTCACATACGCTGTGAATGACGCGGCAGGGCAGTGTGCACGGGGATGGATACGGTGGCACGCCGATGCGAGTGCAGCCATTTATCGTCGGGGCCTCTCAACGCCGACCCAGGCGGCGAACCGAATCAACTCGCCAGTGGCGCCAGTGGCAAGACTCGAACCCGCAACCCATGGATTCCGAACCTTACGGTCTACCGACTGAGCCACCCGGACCCCACGGGACTGGACATATCGAGTAGCTAAAACACATGCACATAACGTGCCGAGAGAAACACCCCATCACGTCAATGCACAAACGCATAACCAGAGCTGAACACTCATCATGCATTACCATACTCGTCAATCCCCTCCAACTTAAGCCCATGGTCCCCTCTCCTCTCCCCCTCCAGTGGTGGCCACTCGAGACCTGGCTGCAGCCTTTTCCAGGAGGTTGGGGGTTAGCTGGGCGGTCAGCTGGGGGTCGCGGGGGGGGGGGGGGGGCGGTGCATACTGGCCGCCTTTATGAGAGAGGCGGCACACCACGGGTGCAGAGAGCCCCGGGCATGCAATATGCATGCGGCTTTATTGGGTCGACAGGCTGTCTGCCGGGGCGAGCGAGCGAGTCGCTCTGTTCTGCCGGGGCGAGCGGGCGAGTCGCTCTGTTCTGCCGGGGTGAGCGAGCGAGTCGCTCTGTTCACCGGGGTGAGCGAACGAGTCGCTCTGTTCACCGGGGTGAGCGAACGAGTCGCTCTGTTCACCGGGGTGAGCGAGCGAGTCGCTCTGTTCACCGGGGCGAGCGAGCGAGTCGCTCTGTTCTGCCGGGGCGAGCGGGCGAGTCGCTCTGTTCTGCCGGGGTGAGCGAGCGAGTCGCTCTGTTCACCGGGGTGAGCGAACGAGTCGCTCTGTTCACCGGGGTGAGCGAACGAGTCGCTCTGTTCACCGGGGTGAGCGAACGAGTCGCTCTGTTCACCGGGGTGAGCGAACGAGTCGCTCTGTTCACCGGGGCGAGCGAACGAGTCGCTCTGTTCACCGGGGTGAGCGAACGAGTCACTCTGTTCACCGGGGTGAGCGGGCGAGTCGCTCTGTTCTGCCGGGGCGAGCGAACGAGTCGCTCTGTTCACCGGGGCGAGCGAACGAGTCGCTATGTTCTGCCGGGGCGAGCGAACGAGTCGCTCTGTTATGCCGGGGCGAGCGAACGAGTCGCTCTGTTCACCGGGGTGAGCGAACGAGTCGCTCTGTTCACCGGGGCGAGCGAACGAGTCGCTCTGTTATGCCGGGGCGAGCGAACGAGTCGCTCTGTTCTGCCGGGGCGAGCGGGCGAGTCGCTCTGTTCTGCCGGGGCGAGCGAGCGAGTCGCTCTGTTCTGCCGGGGCGAGCGAACGAGTCGCTCTGTTCTGCCGGGGCGAGCGGGCGAGTCGCTCTGTTCTGCCGGGGCGAGCGAACGAGTCGCTCTGTTCTGCCGGGGCGAGCGGGCGAGTCGCTCTGTTCTGCCGGGGCGAGCGAACGAGTCGCTCTGTTCACCGGGGCGAGCGAACGAGTCGCTATGTTCTGCCGGGGCGAGCGAACGAGTCGCTCTGTTCACCGGGGCGAGCGGGCGAGTCGCTCTGTTCTGCCGGGGCGAGCGAACGAGTCGCTCTGTTCTGCCGGGGCGAGCGGGCGAGTCGCTCTGTTCTGCCGGGGCGAGCGAGCGAGTCGCTCTGTTCACCGGGGTGAGCGAGCGAGTCGCTCTGTTCACCGGGGTGAGCGAGCGAGTCGCTCTGTTCACCGGGGCGAGCGAGCGAGTCGCTCTGTTCACCGGGGCGAGCGAGCGAGTCGCTCTGTTCACCGGGGCGAGCGAGCGAGTCGCTCTGTTCACCGGGGCGAGCGAGCGAGTCGCTCTGTTCTGCCGGGGCGAGCGAGCGAGTCGCTCTGTTCACCGGGGTGAGCGAGCGAGTCGCTCTGTTCACCGGGGCGAGCGAGCGAGTCGCTCTGTTCACCGGGGCGAGCGAGCGAGTCGCTCTGTTCACCGGGGCGAGCGAGCGAGTCGCTCTGTTCACCGGGGCGAGCGAGCGAGTCGCTCTGTTCACCGGGGCGAGCGAGCGAGTCGCTCTGTTCACCGGGGCGAGCGAGCGAGTCGCTCTGTTCACCGGGGCGAGCGAGCGAGTCGCTCTGTTCACCGGGTCGAGCGGGTGAGTCGCTCTGTTCTGCCGGGGTGAGCGAGCGAGTCGCTCTGTGCACCGGGGCGAGCGAGCGAGTCGCTCTGTTCACCGGGACGAGCGAGCGAGTCGCTCTGTTCTGCCGGAGCGAGCGAGTCGCTCTGTTCTGCCGGAGCGAGCGAGCGAGTCGCTCTGTTCACCGGGGTGGAAAAGGGGACGGCCGCTTGTCAGAGGACGGCGATAGGGTTGTCGGGGTTTGGCAGAGTCGCGTTGCAAGGCTGCCCTGTCAAGCGGCTGCCGTGACGAGCATGAGGGCTAGAGGTACCGAACGCAGTCACATCGCAACTCTGCGCTGTCGTGATACCTATCAGGCCGGGATCTATAATACAGCTGATCAGACGATACAGCAACATTTGCTGCCTGCGTCCATATCTTAGGGAATCCAGATCTCGTGCTTTTCGGTATATTAGCCACGGGTGGAGCTTTTCCATTAAAACAGGTGTAACAGAGCGTCCATTTGTTTGTTTGTGTCTGGTTCAGATCAAACTGACCATTTTAATCCTAGGAAACCTCCAAATCTGACAAAAGTTGGTGTAACGATAGCCCCACCATTTGAATATGAAACTCAGCCCGTTATATCTCAGCGTTAGCACATGTTTTGGTTGTAACTGGCCTCCTTGTCCCCCCTCTCCCCTCCACCGGTGCGGTCGTCTCACCTTTCCGAAGCAGTGGTTGTCGAGGTCGCACACCTTGCCGCAGTACTCCTCCGGACAGGTGCAATCGAAGCTACCCGGTTGCTCGGTGCAGGTGCCGCCGTTCTGGCAGATGACGAGCTTACACTCTGGGATGTCCTCCTCACAGCGACGGCCCGTCCAACCTGGCGAGGCAGGCGCGGGTCAGATGGGCGCCCGCAGACAGGTCAGGTCAGGTCAGGTCAGGTCAGGACAGGACAGGACAGGACAGGTCAGGACAGGACAGGACAGGACAGGACAGGACAGGACAGGACAGGACAGGACAGGACAGGTCAAGTCCAGACTGATAGCAGCGGGTAGGAACACGACAGATCGGATGGCGGAAAGCGACGATGAATGGCGTCACGTCAGCAGCAGGACTCTTACGACAGTCATGTCAGCAGCGGGACTCTTACGACAGTCACGTCAGCAGCGGGACTCTTACGACAGTCACGTCAGCAGCGGGACTCTTACGACAGTCACGTCAGCGGCGGGACTCTTACGACAGTCACGTCAGCAGCGGGACTCTTACGACAGTCACGTCAGCAGCAGGACTCTTACGACAGTCACGTCAGCAGCGGGACTCTTACGACAGTCACGTCAGCAGCGGGACTCTTACGACAGTCACGTCAGCAGCGGGACTCTTACGACAGTCACGTCAGCAGCGAGACTCTTACGACAGTCACGTCAGCAGCGGGACTCTTACGACAGTATGGTTTACATAATTACTTCAGTTCCCTGCTAAATTAAATGACGCGTTATTAAAGTTCCAATCAAAGGTAAACTCAGACGGCTTGCAGAGGTCAGGTAAGGTCACGCAACTGCCAGGGGTTACGTGAGACGTGAGATTAGATTCGCCATCAAAGAACATTGAAGTTGTCCGACCATGTGGAATTCAAAGGTGAACCGGAATCTAATTCCATTCTGGAGTCCGGTCACGTGCGGCCAATGTGAGATGAGAAACTAAATTATCTCGGGCGCCGCCGAAAATGCTCCGACGGATGTTCTAGCCAGCTGGCAAATGCAGCGTCTTTACTGTCATGTGAGGTGCTGAGACCGTCCTGAGCACGAGTCATTGCCGTATGGGGGATGCTCCTCTTGAGGCGAGAAACCTTCGCTATGGCTTCAAATCAGATGCGAGGTTTTACCAAAGCGGAGACAGAGCAGCCAGTTTGCCCAGAACAGCGCACAGGGGCGGATCCAGCCGCTCAGTTGGGGGGGGGGGGGGGGGGGACAAAACTTTTTGGCCTTCAGCAGGCAAGTAGCCAGGATTTTCCTCAATGTTGTTGACCGGAGCGGGGGGGGGGGGGAGTAGGGTCGGGTCGTCAGAGAATCTCATTTTATCTAGTGCAAATTTGTTTTGCTCTGGGGGGGGGGGGGGGGGGGGGGACATGGTTCCCGTACCCCCCCCCCCTTTGGCTACTACCTGGCGTTCAGATACCCAAATTTCGTTGCAAAGACTCTGACGTCGAGAGCCGATAACTGACGAGCACCTGTTTTGGAGACGGCCGTGTCATAACGGTACCACACAAACGGTAGGATGTAAAAAAGGTAACGCCTAAGCATATATCAAATACTTTATCAATATGCTGACGCAAGTTCTAAAGATGATATTAAACGGACATCGAAATTAAAGTGTTATTTCTTCATCCAAAGGTAGGAATGCACCTGCTTCAAACGAGGACGTTTGGCCTCTCCGTTATCGTTGTCACAGCTCTCCGTGCACCGACGAGCGGCAAATGCGCGGAACGCTAGCCAGTTGTTTAATGGGTCAGGTTTGTAACCTAATTTCACTTTTGTTACATATTAATAGGATCATAAGACGGCCAAATGAGCCGTGTGAACAAATCTGGATAACCATAACGTGGTATAACATATCACCTCCAGAAAATACGGCTATACATTTAGCGTTCGTACAATCCTTTTTTTATAAAAGAATTGACGACCCACTTGGTCGCCAACTCTTATGGAGCGTCAGCGAAAGCATTGGTCATATTAGCGTCCAGGGGCCATAGCTCTACCGGGGTTCGAAACACGGGCTCCCCACGTGAGAGCCAGACGTCTTAACCACTCGCTATTTGCCCCCTTAGCGTTCGTACGATAATTTAAAGCGCTTAGTCACAAAATTATCAAAATACGACGGACTTGTAACACATACACGGAGCTACGCTACCATCACGAATATGAGCCTCTCCGCGATCTGGATGTCACTTACTGCCACGTCGTCACCAAGAGTCGTAAGTGATTCAGATGCTCGAAGGTGAAAACGATGATCATTAGAACGTTAGCACTTTAACAAAACTGAATATCTCACTGGACATATAATCTAGGAATATCTTTATGAAAATACGAAATACAACCAGAGCTAAAACGTTATCTTCAGCGAAAGTATATATGAATGTATTTGTGTAAAATTTTCAACGAAGGATTTGGCATGAAACTCTTCGTACCCCAACTGGTATCACTGTCCAGGCTGTATGTGCTAAGATGGCTGAATGTGAATGCGTTTGAGGTTCCAATTTCACTCTTTCCATATGTTTGGTGACGGTGGGTGTTAATCGGTAAAGCGTACAAACAAGATGCATGCTGATCCAGTGGCAGCTGGCAAGGATGTGATAGGAATTAGGATCGTCTCAAGCAAAATGTGGAAAAACGAGAACTGCACATTTCCAGCTTTAATAACATCAATGTATATCATCCGTGCATGCTGGTAGGGTACATCCCCAGGACGACTTGGGATGAGAGGATGGAGTAGGTGAAGGGCGCGGGTCACAACATATCAGAGCAGGCTGCAGCTGCTCTGTGCCACGGCCGGCGGTCATGCACGTGTCCGCATGCTGTGGAGAACCAAAGCGTTACGAATGAGGGTATCACAAATTCATCTTTGGAGACGGCTCGTCAGCTGCCGTTTGATCATCCTACTGACAATGGTAAGACAAAACATTCTTGCGGAGTTGTATACAACGTGCTCGTACTGAAAGGAAATCGCTATATATGGAAAGGATGGGAGGACAAGACAATGTCAGATAGCAATACATGCCATAAGAGATGCAGTAAATCCATACCAGCGTACTGGCATTTGATGAAAAATATAATGGCAGTGACAACAGAGGTGTAGCAATGGTGCGTAGGCTCGCAATCCGAATACATTGCCAGTATCGGGATATTTCAGCCTGCAGCGAGTAGAGTAAATGCCAGCGTTGATAACATCGAAACGTTACCAATTGCAACTCGGTACACTACATCTCTTGAATGGTGCAGCACGTAGTCTGGACCATATTTTTCAAGATTTCCTGAATCTCTACTGACCATGTACCGACAACAGTTGGATGGATACATCAGTCAGGGATTGTCACAAGGCAACGCAAATATTAACATCTTTCCGAAGCATAACGTAACAGACCTATTACAGTCGCTCGGCTTTACTTCGCTATTAATTATAAAAAAATTGTATGTGCATTTTTTATATATAGCAAATTGTAGTTGTTAAAAACAGCTAAAATGCATTTTGGAAAGATAATAATGGCAACTTTTACTCCAACTTGGGGGGGGGGGGCAAAAACATACTTTTGCCCCCACTTTTAATTTGGGGGGCAATTGCCCATTTTGCCCCCCCCCCCTGGATCCGCCTCTGACAACGCATGTGCGATGCTGCAATTCTCTCCAGAACTCTCCAGAACTCTCCAGAACTCTCCAGAACTCTCCAGAACTCTCCAGAACTCTCCAGAACTCTCCAGAACTCTCCAGAGTTCTCTCCAGAACTCTCCAGAACTCTCCAGAGCTCTCCAGAACTCTCCAGAGCCGCAGTCGTGAGAGTTTCTCCTGGACTCGGTAAGAACGGAGCTGGGCAGAAGGCAGGCACGTAGCAATTATTTTTATCAGGGGGGGGGGGGGGGGAGGGCACGTCAGTGGCGGATCAAATTTCGCTCCGTAAACTGGTTTGCGCAAAATCGCATTTTATCTAGCGTAAACTGGTTTGCTCCGGGGGGGGGGGGGGGGGGGGTGATGGCCCCGTGCCCCTCCCCCTCCCTCCCTCCCTTGGCTACGTCCCCGGCAGAAGGTAGAGTTTGTCTCTGTGCCCAGCGGTACATGTGGAGCCGGGCAGAGGACGGAGCCGGGCAGAGGACGGAGCTGGGCAGAGGACGGAGCCGGGCAGAGGACGGAGCCGGGCAGAGGACGGAGCCGGGCAGAGCGGCGGACATGGGCAAGAGTAATTCCGGGTTCCGCGGGTCTGCCGTCATTGAACGCGGCGCACTCGGCCGTCCAATGGGAGGAGCGGCGCGGCCGGCCGGGCGAACACGTCTCATCAGAGGCAGCGAGCTGCAGCTGATCCAGTGTAGCGACGACACGGGCCGCCATCAGCCCTCGTCACCGGCTGTGTCCCGGCTGCGTCCCGGCTGTGTCCCGGCTGCGTCCCGGCTGTGTCCCGACCATGTCCCGGCGGCGTCCCGGCGGAAAACTGGCGACACCTCCTCTCCGCGGGCCGTTCGCCGCGCGGCCGGGGCGGGGCGGCTGCGCTCGGACGCCAGAGACCATTACTGACACTGCTGTCACCAGAGCCCGGACACGATATATTGACAGCGCTATTCTGGGAGGAGAACGGAGGCGGTGTTCCCTACTCCTGCAGCCAATTTAACAGCGATCGCTTCCAAACGAGGAAAACACTGGCGACAACTTGCAACCCAGTTTCGAAAACGCTAAACGAATATTGCGGAAAAACGACACAGCCGACAGGGGAAATTAAATTACCGGAGTCTTCCAGGGACCACAGGTTAGATGGTTTTCAGTTCAGGTTTTTGCACGGAACAATCTCAGCTGATATCGAACCAGCGGAAATTGCTTAAAGAGAAATAAAGACCTTTTAATTTGTTATAAACAATTTATTTCGGTACTGTTATGATATACAAATGATGTGATCTAAATTTAAGAATGAAATACAATTCTTCCCTAATTCAAAGTTGGAAGTTTGGAAAAGTTGTGTTTTATGAAGATAACAGACAATATTCGCTCTCCCTACCCTACACATGCGGCATCTTTGGAGCTTCTGTGGCGTTTCGGTTCAATACCAAACAAACAGTGGCGGCGGATGATATTTTCGGATGGGGGGGGGGGCAAAGAAAACCAGGATCCCCTCCCACGGCCAAAGCCCCCAACCCCCAAAAATGGCGCGAAATGGTATCTCCTCGGATTTAGGCCACTATATTTTGTAGGGCCCCTAAATGGTCGCAAAAAAGACGGACAGGCCCATGTTGAAGTCTCAGGCCTTCCGAACCCCCTCCCCAGACCTACCGAGGGCCCCTCAGGCCTACCGAGGGCCCCCTTAGGCCTACCAAGGGCCCCTCAGGCCGACTGAGGGCCTTCTGTCGGCCTTAGAGGTCCCCTCAGGCTGGCTGGGGGAACCTCGGGGCCCTCGGTCAACTTCTTGGAGGGCCCCTCTTACAAATTTATGTGGGGGGAGGGGCAAATCATGTTTGTCCCCCACTTCTTGAGTGGAGGGGGGGGGGGGGCAGCTGCCCCCGCCTTATCCGCCGCCCCTGCAAATAATCTGACCGAACACCATAAATGGATTACCTACGCCGAGAACGTTAACTCTCACAACAAATCGCAAACACTAAATAAGTCGTTGTAGGGGGCCAAATTAAGCCGCCGAATGCATCACGTTTTTCTCAAATGTTTATTGACTGATTACGGAAAAACGGTTCAGATAAATGTTGCATGAGTGAATTGCAATGTATTGCATGCCTGTGTTGAAAATTAATGGGGAAAGCCTCCAATTTAACTTTTACAAATGAGTCGAGAACACTAAATAGGTCGCCGTTGGGGGCCAAACTAACCTGTCGATTTCAAAACACTTTTTCAAATGCTTGTTGATAGGTCATACAACTTTGGTACATATTCGCAGTAGATAGAGTGAAGTTAACATATTACATACCTTCACGCTAAATAACAATGCGTAAGCAGGCTAATTTTAGATAGGACAGTGAATTCGTTACCAAGTACTTGCTGAATACCGACCGTTATAAGCGTGGAACGCTTATCAACATAAGTCTTAACCCTCGCCCTACGGGAGCTTTTTTCACCTTCGCCCTACGGGGGGGGGGGGGGCTGACCGGCCCCCTGTTAGCTTCTAAACCAAGCAACTTAGAGCAATGCCGTAAGAACCAGCATGTTGCCTGTCATGAGAGGAATCTAACAGTATGAGATTTTTAGGTTTCAGGTCAACGGGTGACTTTCCAGGTCAAGTGAATGCCCTCGGATTTACCACGTCCAGAACAGCGATTTTGCTCTTCAGAAAACCTTAAAATTAGAAATTGATAAATGTAATTAAAAAGGCATGTTCCTAGACCAGCTTTGGCTCAGAAATACAAAAAGGATAATTATTTGTTCGTATCTTGTCCAAAAATGTAAAACAAAGTTATTAAAAAAATGACGTTGATTTTTTATTTATTTTAGTAGTCAAAAACCCTTTTTTTTTTTAAATTAAAGATTGCCATTTTAAAGAAAATACCATTTTGCATCGTTGGTAAATTGCGTTTGCAATTTGCTTTAAAACTCTGTTTTCTACGATTTTTCAAATATTTCTCATTTTTTACCAACATGACGTCATCAAAACATTATTATCTCCCAAACTACTTAACCAATTTTAATTAAATTTTTACACCCTACGTATAATTGTTGTAAACTCAGCTACAAAAACTTTCAGCAAGATGCACCCCATGTGTCAAAAGTTATTCAAGAAAAACATCAGGGGGAGGGCTGTCAGGCCCCCCCCCCCCCGTAGGGCGAGGATTAAAGGGAGTGTGCCTACTGTTTTGGAATGTCAAAAACAAAACAAAAATACGGTAAGCAGCTATTGGTTTGATTGTTAGATACGATGAAATTCACATCTGGAGCCCCTTTAGTTGAATTTTCACTTATATTGTTTTTTGCTTATTATTTTTCGATATTTATAAAACGATCTCCATAACATCTATAGTGATGTTATGTAAAACGGCGCACGGGGTCAGAGGTGGGCCCCTGGAGGCCAGGGGGTCCTTTGGAGGTCAGAAAGGCCCCTGAAGGCCAGAGGGGGTCCTATGGAGGTCAAAGGCCCCTTTTCAAATGGAGGCCCCCTCTCAAATGGAGGCCCCCTAAATTTCGACTTGCCCCCCCCCCCCCCCTGACAAAAATCCGTGGCGCCGCCCCTGATGGGTGGTGGGTGATCTTGGGCCACATAGAGCTGCAGACCACTGCACACAATGCAAAACCACTTACGTGCTTTTGCACATTCCCATCATATCTCTGTTTGTATTGTTTTGTTTTTGTTTTGCTTTCAATACACCATGATGATGATGATGATGAACATAAGACAATAAAATTGCGGTCACATCATGCAAGCAAGATAGACGGACAAGTTTTGCACAGCATGTTCTTGCCACTGTGAACTTTATTATGTGCAAGTTCCGTAGATCTAAATTGATATCTTCGTCGAACAATGACCATCAAGCGTTGCGATCAGGGAGACAGACGGCACTGTGCAGCTGCTGCTATCAGCGTGCACGAGCTGTTTTGTCGAATTGCTATTGGCTGGCGCTAACGATATATGTTATAGCAGTTTAAAGGGATATTGCCACCTCGCGGCCAATATGGAGTTTTTGGTGTGTATCGGTAGATCAAGCGCGTCCGATTTCACCTGCAAAATTTAGTTCCCGAAACTCCCCCATTAGATAAAAAATACATTCGTATGAATGGCACACATTCGTAAAATTGGAGCCGCCTCATCACTATTTAGAATCACTTCTTTGCGAACTATTATTTTCTTTTGAATATTGCAAACTCAACATCACCATTCCGTCAGTGCACTTTAAAATTAAAAAGCGTATGCAGTTAATTATATTTTCAACAACCTTAGCCTCTTCATAATAAAACACCATGGCTATGGCTATGGCAATAATGGCTATGGCTAGACTCTGGGGCCGTAGGAGATTTGTGACCAATATCTTATAACACAGATAGACTTTTCAAGGTCAAGTCTCGGCGAATTCGTACGCTTCGGCTTTGGGCGGGATGCTATTTTTGGCGGGCAAACTGGATGAGAGCGGCCATCATGAATCTAGTACTGAGCAAAGCTAGGACCAACGTTTTGGAGTCAGAAATAATAAATAAAAAAATTGCCGATACATCGCTTTAGGTGTTGCAGGAGCAAATTTGAGCTTGAGCATACATGATTGTTGATCTCCACCATTCATTTAAGTTGCTTTTTAGAAATCCTCCGGAGGTGGCACTATTCCTTTAATCGAAAGTTGCAGTGCTTCTAGTAGCGGAAGCCCTCAGGAGTCTACCCGATAACTTTTTGCTTCCAGCAAGTTCCTGGAGTCTTTGGAAATTTCAGCAACTAGGGTGAATCTGGAGAAATGAAGTCATGGTTCAGTTCAGAAAATTATGTTCCATAGACCAGTGTCAATAACCCCAAATAAGCGATGTGAGTAGGCACACTCCCTTTAAACTTGAAATAACTTCGGCTAGGGATATTTTTATGAAAAATGTGATTGGATTTACTTATAAGTTGAGTGCTTCTTCCCATTTCAAGTGCTAACTCCATTTGTTTGTGGAAATGGATCTTTATTTGCCCTTAAAAAACATCAGAAGGAGACGTCAGTATAACGTCACTGCAGGCGTCAGTAGAACGTCACTGCAGGCAACCACTATATGCTCATCGGAGCCACAATGAGCTCTGTGACGACCAATGGCAGTGACATATGTTATTTATACACACACACATATATATATATATATATATATATATATATATATATATATATATATATATATATATATATATATATATATATATATATATATATATATATATAACACCATTGCGCCGCAGTGTGACTACCTTATTATTAGGCCGCTCAGGCCTGCAGCTATACGCCAGTACCATTGTCTCGGACACTGACATTTCCAGCGAAAATGTCCGGCGCCTGAGGTCCCGACCTTTTCAACTGCCCGACCTTTTCACTTGCCGAGACCGTGTGGCGGGCCTCACAAGCCGCGCCTACAGGAACTAGGCACTGCGGTCGCAGGCAGTGTACATACATAGGAGTGAATACACTGCCCCGCTTCCGCCGTCTCCCAGTCCACAGAGGAGCAAATGTCAGCTCCCAGACGACCCACCTCGGGGGTTGGCATTTTCCACCTCGGGCGTTGGCATTTTCCACCTGGGGGGTTGGCATTTTCCACCTCGGGGGTTGGCATTTTCCACCTCGGAGGTTGGCATTTTCCACCTCGGGGGTTGACATTTTCCACCTCGGGGGTTGACATTTTCCACCCTGAAGGTTGGCATTTTCCACCTCGGAGGTTGGCATTTTCCACCTCGGGGGTTGACATTTTCCACCTCGGGGGTTGGCATTTTCCACCTCGGGGGGTTGGCATTTTCCACCTCGGAGGTTGAAATTTTCCACCTCGGGGGGTTGGCATTTTCCACCTCGGGGGTTGGCATTTTCCACCTCGGGGGTTGGCATTTTCCACCTCGGGGTTGGCATTTTCCACCTCGGGGGTTGGCATTTTCCACCTCGGGGGTTGGCATTTTCCACCCAGAAGGTTGGCATTTTCCACCTCGGAGGTTGACATTTTCCAACTCGGGGGTTGGCATTTTCCACCTCGGGGGTTGGCATTTTCCACCTCGGGGGTTGGCATTTTCCACCTAGGGGTTGGCATTTTTCACATCGGGGGTTGGCATTTTCCACCTCGGGGGTTGGCATTATCCACCTAGGGCTTGGCATTTTCCACCTCGGGGTTGGCATTTTCCACCTCGGGGTTGGCATTTTCCACCTTGGGGGTTGGCATTTTCCACCTCGAGGGTTGGCATTTTCCATCTCGGGGGTTGGCATTTTCCACCTCGGGGGTTGGCATTTTCCACCTCGGGGGTTGGCATTTTCCACCTCGGGGTTGGCATTTTCCACCTCGGGGTTGGCATTTCAGGCCGTCGACCCAAAGTTGCAGCAATGATGTACAGTCGGTCCCAACATGATCTTCCCTAACTCTGGGTCTCCCACGGTAGGCAAAACGATAGCTGGCTGAATCCCGCACCGAGGCGGGACCGGACCGGTTTGACAGCTCGCCCGGTGCCGGCCGATACTTGGCGGAATCTGCACCGCTCCGTCCTGGTCTGACCCACACAGGCCGATTGGGGAATAACAATGCGCATGTGTGGCGATGCTGTGTGGCGGACCGTGGTTGGAAATATACGCAGACCTAGAATGTCAAGTTAGCGACGATGTCTGTGATGGCCAGTTTTAAGCAAACCATAGGTCTGTGAAGCATCGCTAAGGGTCCAATTGATAGAACACTGCACGGGCTATACTACGACGAATATTTGTATCGCAAATTGACCGATACTGTCGTCGCAGATGTCGTCTCGGAAATGGCTATCCGTCGTGTCGCTTGCGACGATTGAGAAATTTGCCGTGCGCCAAAAAATGAAGTGTCGATTTTTTTTACCTGATTTCAAGGTCAAAGTCAAATTTAAACACGTAGCCAGTCAGATGCTCTATCAGCTACACACCTGGCGATGCTTCATAGACCTAAGGTTGTAAATACTGTCGTCGCAGATATCGTCGCTAACTTAATGGATATAAACCCGCCCGGGTGTGTTTGTGGAGCGTGAAGGACGGAGCGGCGTGATTCGAACATAGCAGTGCGAGGCCCACTGCATTTGTCTGCTTTTTCGTGTAGAATCATCAGGTGGACGTTTGCATTCGCAATTTGGGGTTCAGCATTGCACATGACACGTGGCATGATTAAAGGAAATAGTTCACCTTCAACATTAGTTTTAAACTGAGATAGCAGTTTTGTAGCCCGTGTTGGGAAACCCCTATCTGCAAGTTTTCTTGACTGAAAAGACTTTCCAGCCGAATATATTTGATTTTTTGGCGAAGGAATGCGGTGCTGGCGAAAGAATGCTGTACTGGTTCTAGCCCGGGCAGAGGCTATACCATCAGCCAATCAGCTTGCAGCTGGTGCTAGCAAGCGAACCGCCGGCCGCCGGTTGGCACATCTCCAATGCGAGTCTATCCTTACGCGACTACTTTCGAATCTGATGGCTGAAACATTGTTTACATTCGCGTGACGTCAGGCTCTGACTCAGAGTATGCATATAGTTTTGATAAACAATACAAATGTACGGCCTTCTGTCCTGCATCGGCGCGATATAAGGCCATTTTTGACAATATAAAAATAAATTGTATTAAAAAATATCATCAAATCGTGTTTGGTAAAAAATTCCAAGGTGAACTATTTCCTTTAAGAAAGAAATACACGTAAAAGCGCCTGGTGCCAGCGCGGTTCGAACCCACGACCAATCTACGAATACGCTAGGATTAGGCAGCTATACCGACTGAGCTATTTGGGCTGATATGGTGAACACTGTTATTCAGTCTCCAATATTGGATCTCTGCCAGCTCAGGACAGGTGGCCTCTTGACCCTCGAGACAGACGGCCCTGACCACCACCCGGGTCGCGGCGCATTCCATTCCGACAACGCCCCGCACTCCCTGCCTCCCTCCTCCTCCCCAGGTCACGCACCTGTCAGACAGCCACAATGGGTACCAACCTACAGTGGGGAAACCATCTTGTTTGTGCCTATCGCGACCGTAGCGCCACGTAGTGGCAAGGGCAGATCATTATGAGACCGACTGTACATGCCGAAATGTCCCGAACCAAGGTGATCAAACGCCATGGTGTAATGCGCTGGTTCTTCAGAATACATAGGTGTGAATGTTGATCGAAAAAAACGTGACGTCACCAGACTGACTATTAAAGGAAATAGTTCACCTTTAACCCTCGCCCTACGGGGGGGGGGGGGGGGGGTCCTAAAACGACCCCCCCGGAGGTTTTTCTTGCATAACTTTCTACACATGCGGCGCATCTTGGTGAAATTTTCAGTAGCTGAGTTTACAAAAATTATACGTATGCTGTAAAAATGTAGTTGAAATTGGTTGATAAATCTGGGAAAATGACGTTTTGATGACGTAATGTTGTTGGAAAAACGATAAATGTTTGAAAAATCCTAGAAAACAGAGTTGTAAAGCAAATTGCAAACGCAATTCAGCAAATATATAAAATGTAATTTTTCTTTAAAATGGTAATGTCGTATTTTCGAAATTTTGGGTGTTTGACCCCTAAAATGAACACAAACTGTTTTTTTTTGGGGGGGGGGAAATCACCACAAAATCAAAATCTTCAAAGATGTTAAAAAAACGGAATATATGTGAGAGAACTGAGCATGGATAATACTAAAACTATTCTTCAAAACAATATCTCTATTTTTGACTGAGTGATGGCTCAGTGTAAGCAACTCATGACGTCATTTTTTTAATAACTTTTTTGATTTTGTTTTGACCAGATAAGAATATATAATTATCTTTTCTGTATTTCTGAGGCAAAACTGGTCAAGGAACATGCCTTTTTGTTAACATTTACCAATTTCTAATTTTGAGGTTTTCTGCAAGATCGCTGTTCTGGACGTGATCGATCGAGGTCATTCACTTGACCTGGAAGTTCACTCGTTGACCCGAAACCTAAACATTGCATACCGTTAGATTTCAAACATGACTGGCAACATGTTGGTTCTTACCGCATTGCTCTATCTTGTTTGGTTTGGAAGTTAACAGGGGGAGGGGGGTCTGTGTAGGACCCCCCGTAGGGCGAAGGTGAAAAAAGCTCCCGTAGGGCGAGGGTTAACATGGGGTTTTGAACTGAGATAGCACATTTGTAGAGCAGATCGAAAAACGAGTTGTGGTGACAAAATTACCTCGCAACGCTGATTAATTTCGACACAGGATGTTATGTCGTGGTAGTAGATCTGGGCACGAAACAGCTTCCTCTAAAAGGGACCCTTTTAGAAGACGCTGTTCGGCTGTTTCGCGCCCCGATCGGGGCACGAAACTTGAAACCCTTCGACGGATATCCATCTATCGTCAAACAAATGCCATAGTTTTTTCAGCTCGAAATACCCGTATAGTCAAATTTAAAGACAACTTTCAAGGCGACCGAATATTCCCTTTAAAGGAAATAGTTCACCTTGGAACATTTTTTCCAAACACGATGATTATATTTTGAAATACAATATATTTTTATATTGTCAAAAATGGCCATACATCGCGCCGATTCAGGATAGAAGGTCGTAAATTATTCATCTTATCAAAACTATATACATACTCTCTGAGTCAGAGTCCTGACGTCACGCGAATGGCTCAAATGGCAAAATAAAAAAAATAAAAAATGGTTCAGCCAATCAGATTCGAAAGTAGTCGCGTAAGGATAGACTCGCATTAGAGAAGTGCCAACCGGCGGCTGGTGGTTCGCTTGCTAGCACCAGCTGCAAGCTGATTGGCTGATGGTATAGTCTCTGCCCGGGCTACCGACAGCACCGCATTCCTTCGCCAAAAAAAATCAAATATATTCGGCTGGAGTCTTTTCAGTCAAGCAAACTTTCAGATAGGGGTTCCCAACACTGGCTGCAAAACTGCTATCTCAGTTAAAAACCCATGTTGAAGGTGAACTATTTCCTTTAAGCGAGCGGCACCCATTGCTATACATGACCTACATTACTTGCAGGGTGTCAGAGGGTGACAGCTGAAGACACATGATGCAGGATATCCCCATGATGTATGACAGCCGAATAATTAATGCTGATATAAATGATTCATAGTAATACCAGCTGAAAGCAAACACAATGACTCAAGGTTTGATCAAGAACAAAGAAAACTTAATAGTGATATAGGTACGTAGGTATAAAGGGACAAAAGCAACCAAACAACACAGTAAAGATAACAGGGAACCGATAAAATGTTAATTACGAGAGAGTTAATTGTCTTTTAGATAGCCACCAGACATCGGGATTTCACCAAATCCAATTTCCTAGAACTCAACAGAAAATAGGGCGTTAAACCACAGAGACAGACATCAAGAACGCCAGCTGCGGCGCTAGCGCTATTGATGCGCCTTTTCTGGGAACACAATCATCAACACTCCGCTAACGCTAGACACTTCCGTCACATCCAACTAACTGATCACCACATATCTTCTGTCTCCAGGGACCGGTACACAGCTTCCCCAGGGGCGGGGAGCCGGTACACAGCTTCCTCAGGGGCGGGGAGCCGGTACACAGCTTCCTCAGGGGCGGGGAGCCGGTACACAGCTTCCTCAGGGGCGGGGAGCCGGTACACAGCTTCCTCAGGGGCGGGGAGCCGGTACACAGCTTCCTCAGGGGGCGGGGAGCCGGTACACAGCTTCCTCAGGGGCGGGGAGCCGGTACACAGCTTCCCCAGGGGCGGGGAGCCGGTACACAGCTTCCTCAGGGGCGGGAGCCGGTACACAGCTTCCTCAGGGGCGGGGAGCCGGTACACAGCTTCCTCAGGGGGCGGGGAGCCGGTACACAGCTTCCTCAGGGGCGGGGAGCCGGTACACAGCTTCCTCAGGGGCGGGGAGCCGATACACAGCTTCCCCAGGGGCGGGGAGCCGGTACACAGCTTCCTCAGGGGCGGGGAGCCGATACACAGCTTCCCCAGGGGCGGGGAGCCGGTACACAGCTGTTCCAGGGCGGGGTGCGGGAGGGAGCCGGTACACAGCTGCCCCAGGGGGCGGGAAACCGGTACACAGCTTCCCCAGGGGCGGGAAACCGGTACACAGCTTCCTCAGGGGCGGGGAGCCGGTACACAGCTTCCTCAGGGGCGGGGAGCCGATACACAGCTTCCCCAGGGGCGGGGAGCCGGTACACAGCTTCCTCAGGGGCGGGGAGCCGATACACAGCTTCCTCAGGGGCGGGAAGCCGGTACACAGCTTCCTCAGGGGCGGGGAGCCGGTACACAGCTGCCCCAGGGGCGGGGAGCCGGTACACAGCTTCCCCAGGGGCGGGGAGCCGGTACACAGCTTCCTCGGGAGCGGGGAGCCGGTACACAGCTTCCCCAGGGGCGGGGAGCCGGTACACAGCTTCCCCAGGGGCGGGGAGCCGGTATACAGCTTCCTCAGGGGCGGGGAGCCGGTACACAGCTTCCTCAGGGGCGGGGAGCCGGTACACAGCTTCCCCAGGGGCGGGGAGCCGGTACACAGCTTCCCCAGGGGCGGGGAGCCGGTACACAGCTGTCCCAGGGCGGGGTGCGGGAGGGAGCCGGTACACAGCTTCCCCAGGAGCGGGGAGCCGGTACACAGCTTCCCCAGGGGCGGGGAGCCGGTACACAGCTTCCCCAGGGGCGGGAAGCCGATACACATTACACAGCTTCCCCAGGGGCGGGGAGCCGGTACACAGCTTCCCCAGGGGCGGGGAGCCGGTACACAGCTTCCCCAGGGGCGGGAAGCCGATACACATTACACAGCTTCCTCAGGGGCGGGGAGCCGGTACACAGCTTCCCCAGGGGCGGGAAGCCGATACACATTACACAGCTTCCCCAGGGGCGGGGAGCCGGTACACAGCTTCCTCAGGGGCGGGGAGCCGGTACACAGCTTCCTCAGGGGGCGGGGAGCTGATACACATTACACAGCTTCCTCAGGGGCGGGGAACCAGTGCCCTTCTACTACACCTTTGTGCATTACTGTATGGCCAATTGTCGATAACCAATTGAACGGCACTTTCGGCAATCGTCATTCAGTACAACATCGCCGGTCTCATTAGTAGTTGGCATATCAGCAAAACAGGCTGGACTCGACATTGGCCAGTCTGCATTACATTTCGTCAGTGTATTACAATGCGTGCGCCATATTCGTCACGGGCGAAACGCGTCGTCCAATCGTGCAGTACAGTTCTCGTCATAAAGCGAAAGAACTGACAGGTTGACAAAACCCATCGGCGTTATGCATAAACTATGACCATTTGTCGACAATATTCGTCAAAGCTCAAAACCAAATTCACCTGCAAATATGCATGTTATAAACGCTGTTATAAACGCTATAGCTGAATATATTTTCTTCGATGTGCATTCGTGACTTAGAATTGCATTGTCGCAATCCATGTGTTATTCGGCGAGTCACTCATTCGATTTCATGCATTTTCTTTGCATGTGCAGAGTGAAGGAAAGGGTAAATTTATTCCGAGCCACCGTCACCTATTTCGCTTCATGAAGAGCATGCCATGACTAGCACATGGCGTATGGCCATTTCGTTGCGCTACACGATGCACTTCACCAGATGCGTGTGCTTCCTCAGTGGATGACTTGCTCGCCGTTCAACACCGCAGCGAAAACAATCGGCGACTATCGGCGCTGCAGAACGTAGCCGACACAGTCTCAGAGGTGGTTGCCATCATCGCCGCAGACACTTCTCTGATCACGCTATGCATGCACCATTGCATTAGTCCCATTCCATTTCCCTGACCAGGGCAGGGCTGTCCAGCGCGTAGCATGTTTCATATATTCATATATTTATATATTTATATATTTATATATTTATATATTTATATATTTATATATTTATATATTTATATATTTATATATTCATATATTTAAATATTTATATATTTATATATTTATATATTTATATATTTATATATTTATATATTTATATATTTATATATTTATATATTTATATATTTATATATGTATACATTTATACATTTATATATTTATATTTATATTTATATATTTATATATTTATATATTTATATATTTATATATTTATATATTTATATATTTATATATTTATATATTTATATATTTATATATTTATATATTTATATACTTATATATTTATGTATTTACATATTTATATATTTATATATTTACATATTTATATATTTATATATGTATATATGTATATATTTATATATTTATGTATTTATATATTTATATTTTTTATATATTAGTACATTAATATATTTATATTGCATATATTATATTTATGTTAACGTTCATATTGACATATATAAACAGTCAACTCCTCATATTAATTTAAGCAATAAATTAAGATAAGGAGTTGTCGGTTTATTACCGAGCGGGCGCGAAACGCCCGTGATGTTTCTCGTCAACTTACTAGACAAATTTACATTTGACCCGGCCCAACCCGGCCATACAGATGCTTTTTTGGAAGCTAATAACTTTGCAACCACTGCTCCGATTGAGATCGGGTTTTCACCATTGGATAGGCCCATCAAATCAATTTTGATTTTGTTATCGTGCGTTCTGATAGCGGTGGTACCACAGCGCGTGACACCCGCAGACGTCGACATGAACAAAAATCATTATTGATCAAAAATGGCTTGACTTATCGAATCATTCTTTTTTTATACGCTGAAGCATGCAGAGCTGAGTACGTACCCTCTTTTGGCGGATTCGAGAAATGAGATCATGCACAATTTAATACCAGTAAAACACCTTTTTGGGCGATGACCGAGCGAGCGCGTTCTGCTAAAACTAAAACAGGCTTGAAATATGCAACGGTAAGGGAGCACACGTGGTAGTAACACAGTCATTTTAGTCCTCCAGAAAAATTGCCAGGCCTCAATGCATGCCAACATAAAAATTAAGTTGCATTAAATTGTTCATGATCTCCTTTCTCAAATCCGCCAAAAGGGAGTACGTCCTGAGCGATGAATGCTTCAGCGTATACATAATGCTTAGAATAATACAGCCATTTTCGATCAAGAATAATTTTAGCAAGTTTTTTTGTTCATTTCGACGTTCGCGTGTGCTAACTGCCACACGCTGTGGTACCACCTCTATCAGAACGCACTATACCAAAAACAAAATTGCTTTGATGGACCTATCTAATGGTGAAAACCCAATCTCAATCGGAGCAGTGGCTGCAAAGTTATTAGCTTCCGAAAAGCGTCTGTATGGCCGGGTGGAGCCGGGTCAAATGTAAATTTGTCTACACCTTTTTAAGTTCAATTTAAAAAAGATAAAGTTCAATTTAAAAAAGCTGAAGTTCAATTTAAAAAAAGCTGAAGTTCAATAAAAAAAGTTACAGTTCAAATTATAAAAGATAAATTTCGAGTTAAAACACCGACGTTCGTGGCTGAATGTGCGCAATCTAAACGGGCGAAACAAGTTCTATTATAATGATATAAATGCGAATAATTTGTATGAATAAAACCCGTGAACTTTCTGAAAATTATACATACACCTTTTTAAGTTCAATTTAAAAAAGCTGAAGTTTAATTTAAAAAAGCTGAAGTTCAGTTTAAAAAAGCTGAAGTTCAATTTAAAAAGCTATAGTTCAAATTGAAAATAAAATAAAATTAGAGTTAAAACACTGGCGTTCGGGGCTGAATGTGCGCAAACTAAAGGGGCGAAACAAACACTATTATTATTATGTAATTGGAAATAATGTTTATGAATAAAATCCATGAACTTCCCGCAAATCATAACAAGATCTCTCTTCAAGGCCTTTATTCCTGTACACATATCAACAAGTCGCCTTCCGAAAGTGTTGCACGTGT